>OMNV01003337.1:9572-53936 GCA_900303265.1 Brotula barbata
ACAGATGGATCCAAGAAAACTCTTTGCACCTGTTCATATATATATATATATATATATACATACATACATACATATGTTTATATGTATACATAAATAAAATACAATATTTCTATTGCACTCAATGGCAACATTTATGTACTTAAATGCAACAAATCACAAAATTTATTACATTTTCATATGCTCATATTTTGCCAAACGAAAGATTTTCAAGAAAAAATCCTCCACAGAATTTCAGGACATGTCTAAAACTGAAAAGGATAAAAGGATTAAAAAATGGCACCTCCTTGACTACTAAGTTTTTAGTGGGTTTTGATGGCATTTTACAGGAACAGTACGATCTCATTAAATCTTTTTAAAGATTCTTTTTTTTTTGGCATTTCTGCTTTGTTATTACAGGTACAGTAGAGAGAAAAGACATGGCAGAGAGAGGGGATGACACGCAGCAAAGGGCAGAGGTTGGACTTGACCCTGCGCTGCTGTGGTAAGAGGCCTGCACTGTACCATGTGAGCCACCACGGCATCCAAATAAGGGGGAATGCTTTTAAGAGATACATATTCATATTTAGAAAGTAAGAGAGATTAGAGTTAGTGGTGACTGTTACTGCGAAAAGGTGTATGTGTGTGTGTGTCTGTGTGTTTATCTCTATCAAACACATTCAAACAATTGCCTGAATCTTTCTGAAGAGGATTTCTGTGTCACAGCACCACCAACATATTAAATGAATACCACATGCATGACTCTATCACCAAGAGTATGTCACACCACGACAAGGGAATAAACTTTGTGATGATGTCCCTGACCAGGGTTGAAAGAGAAAAACATGTCAGCATATGATAAAAAGGAAAGGAAACTTAATATTGCTTTCTTGAGTAGGTCATTGCATAAAGTTTTCATAGGTTGACCATCTGCTATGTCGTATCTCCCTTGTACAGACTGCAGTCGCCACTTTTTGGCTACCAGGTTAAACATGGGGTTTGTGTGTGAATGTGTACTAAAACAAAGAGACGCGTGAACGAGAGTAAATCAGGTAAAGGGGACAGGGTAATGAATCTTCTGTGTTTACAACCAGTTGATTCCTCTCTTTTCCATTCATGTCCAAACAAAAAGGGTGAGACAGTGCAGCACAGTCATGTATAGAAGTTCATTTGTGAGCAAGCCCCATCCAGTGTGGTCCAGATAACCATCTCTTACTGTACCACACCAGAAGCAACGCTATACACCAAAAATATGCTCTTTATAAACACCGGAGATCCTCCTCACAGACTGCCCAACAGGAGCGAGTGGGAAGGGCCGACAGCAAGAAAAACAGCAGAAACAGAGCAAAGGCATAGGACAGCAAAGAAACATTATGAATGAGTGGTAAAGAGGAGCAAAAAGCAGGGGAGGAGAGAGAGAAAGAATGAGTGAGACCCACAATAAAGAGAAGCTGACATACATTATTCATCATTCAGATGAATTAAAACCTATGGGGATCACCCGGACGAGGTAACATGGTCTGCACATTTCTGTTTGTCTACGTCCGTGCTGTGAATTCAGCAACTTCACACTCATTCATATGCGCTCCTAAAACACACATACAATGCATGCAGAGCATGCAGAGCATAGCGAGACGGCTCGTGTTGACATGTCACAATGTAGAGTCTCACACAGAGGAAGTAATGCTGGTGGATCAAGAACAGGCGGAGGGAGTGAGAGAGATGGAGAAAGTAAGGTGATATCCTGAGTAGACTGTTCTCAAGGCCACCCAGCACCAATGGTGTCTGCAACTTCTCACTGAAACGCGCGCGCTCTCACACAGTGCGTGCGAGAGAGGTATATATGTCCATATATGTAAAAATGTGTTTGTATTTACCTCATTAATGAGCATGAAGTCTTGTCTGAGCAGAGACAACAGAGAAATAGCAGCACTAAAAAATGGCCACATGCTTCACACATACGGGCACACACTCCCACACAAAACAAAGGCCTTTCCTTCACTTCTGCCACGATTACAAGATTACAGAAGACTTTTTAATCTTTACAATGAATTACAAAAACCTCCCTTCATTACCTACATCAAGCGGTCCCTAAAAGCTGCGGTAAACTCCATTAGCTATATTGCATTCCTGTGCGTATAGATTACATCCACAGCTGATGCGCAGTCTGTCACAACACGTCAGGGACCCTGAAGATCCCTTCACCATGATTGAAGATTTAGTGTTGGGTCAAAGGACAAATATGAGATGGTATATTGACTGGTTGCTTTGACCAGAGGATGGCCCTCAGTTGAGTTTATACAAGGCATCCCATTGGATGACAGGTTAAAGGTGATGACAAACAACAAAATCTACCAGACACACAGCCGATTCAACACCTTGTTTCTGCCCCTGATGATGATCCCTTATTTGCCCCTCTCCCTCTCTTATTATTGCACCAATCAAGTAGCAGTGGTGACAGGGTGTGTGCTGGGCTCTGGTGTGCCAGCAAGAAAGAAAGAAATCCTGCGTGTGCGGTGCGTGAGTAGGGGGATAAACGCTGAGGGAGGGAGAGACAGGGAGGAATGGGGGGGCGAGGCTCAGCCTTCATGGCCCTGAACGTCTTTAAAGGCTTGTTTGTACAGTGTGAGATAAAAATGTAAACATGTCACTTTTCATTAGGGCACCATTCCCTCTGCCAGGCAAGTAAAGGGACGACATTCTACCTCCATTCTGTTAATCCCCCCCATCAGAGGCATGTAATTACTGATTGGTGGGTTTGTCTCTGCCTGATGCGCCAAAACCACAGACACCAAAAGAGAGCGAGGGGAGACAGAGAAAGATGTAGGGTGGAGATGAGACAAATGATTGAACAAAAGTGTAAAGATATCAGTTAATTCCTGATACGTTAGCCAGAGACATGAGGGAAATGTGGGATAAGTTGTGGGACAAGTTATGAGTTGAGATATTTCTGCAACCCAACAACCCGACTAGTCATCCCTCTTTCCCTTCCTGCATGTGCTCCCTTTCAAATTAACCTCTCCTCTACCCATTTATCCCTTGCTTCCAATTTTGACTCATCCCCCTCTCTCACTCGCTCTCCTCCCTCCCGGGAAGCTGGGTCTCCTGACCCCGTGTGAAAGTCGGCAACAGACATTCCACCGCAGTCCACCCTGTTCTGGGAAAATCAGGCCTGGCTGCCTGAGAGAAAGACAGAGAGAGAGACAGAGAGAGACAGAGAGAGAGACAGAGACAGAGACAGAGAGAGAGAGAGAGAGAGAGAGAGAGAGAGAGGGAGAGAGAGAGAGAGAGGGAGAGAGCATGCTTTGGGGAAATTGGTAAGCGGGAGAAAGGGAAAAGGGATTAAAAATGAACCAACTACTTCTTTAGGGCAATTAATTTGCTCAGGAAAGAAATGAAAAAATGATGAAAGAAGACACAGCGAGAGAAAAGAGGATACCTGTTCAGGTGTAAGCTGTGACACCATTCTCAAATGAACAGGTAGAAGCAGAGATGTACTGTGTTGCACCAACGTGGAACAAACCCAACTTTGAAACTGCATTTGTACCAAAAAGAAACTGGGAGAAATGTGGGCCGGTTAACTAGATAGCACCTTGGATCTTGTACTAGAATGTTTTCGGAGGAAAAGTGGTTACTTAGACACATAGACCTAGACGACAAAGTGGATTGGTGTGCCTGCCTGAAAGGATTTATCTGTTCTCAAATTTCCTTAAAGTTCCTGTTGCCTCCTCCATCTCTCCATCTTGATTGCTCCCCAAGATCTCTCTGCACGTGTTGGCTTTCTCCTCTCCAGGATGTAAAAACTCTCAGTTTGATGAGTCATGCATTTCAAATTTCTAAATTTATGTGCACAACTCTATTTGTGTTCACTTTCTACACAAGGAAACTGGCTTTTAAGGGATTTATGCAACATCCGGAAACTTCATTTTAAGGCCTTGAATATGACCACTTCTGGTCAGATAATATGAGGTGCACAGATACGTATGTATAGTAGAGGATATTTTTAAAGAGAGGCATGATTGAAGACGTGGAAGGATAAATGCAGCGAAGATTAGGTAATTAAGTCGGAGGAGTACAGGTATAGAGCGAGCAAGTAGGCCAGAGAAGGAATAAAAAGAGAAGCATCACTCGGCAGCCCTGATAAAATCCCCATTGGCTCATATGCACATAACCAGACGCACACACTGCAACCGCACAAGTTTTAGCAAACAGGCTGAGAGAGCCAGAGTGGGACAGAAAGTCAGACAAGGAAAGCGATAAAAAGACAGACGTAGGGAGAGAAAGATAGACTAATCAAGCAAGTCTGCAAGTGAGAGCAAAGAAGGAATCAAGGACAAAAACGACAGCAGATTGTCTCCCCACCCCCAACACAAGCTCCTCTTGACTTAATCTGCCAAAAGCTGTGTGAGTATGGAGTTAATCAGAAGTGTGTTATGGTGACAGGCAGGGGGCCGTTCATGAAGCTGCACCAGGGGCCCCAGCTCCACAAAGCTTCTAGTATAAAGGAGGGGGATTCCCTCACACAGGCTTTGCTGCTGAAGGCTGGGTAGGAACAGCGCTGCTCAGTCTGTCCGCTGGTGGCAATAAACTCGGATCAGATCAGCTCACCTACCAACGTCTCGGCATGTTGACATGTACACAAAACCCTGGTGCCTACCTGATGACATTTGCATGATCTTGGACCCCATGTGTCAAAAGGTACAGCTCACAGGAAATGTGATGGTAAAATGTATCTCTCTGTCTCACACACACACACACACACACACATTATTACTACTACTGCCAATAGAATTAGTAATTTTTTCTTCAAGAGTGCTTGTTGAAATGGATACAAAGCTTCAATGACGAATACAAATGAGCACAATATAAAAAAAACAGTAAGAATAGCATGCACAGACTCATATGTAGTACCTCTGTTATAATGAAGAAGTCATCACCAGGTTCTCCCTGTACCACTATCTTCTCTCCATCCTCAAACTGAACAGGTTCCAGAGCATCTGCTACAGTCAAACGTTCCCACTTATCCAAGGACTCTGTGGATGAAAAAAGCACATAGGGACTGATCGGAACAGTGTGATATTTACTAGGGATGCAGCGATTTATCAAGTCAACCTCGGTATCGGCCGATGTGCACGTTCTTGACTGGCATCGGCATATCTGCAAATAAGGTGGCATTAACCGATGCCAGTCGGACGAATTCTAATCTATTCGTGTCCCATTAATTTAGCAGGTACCTGCGCTGTCCTGCGCTGTCGACCTGCGGTTGAAGCTTATTTTCTCTATGACATGAGGTTTTGTCTTATCTTATCTTATAATATCGATGTCTGTATCGCTTATCAGCCAAAATGTTATTTTAAATATCCACATCAGTATGGGCCTAGAATTTTCAAATCGGCACATCCCTAATAATTACACAGCACAGTGCCATAGCAAATGTATGTATATATATTAAGGGTACATGGGTGTGTGTGTCAGGGTCTGACAGAGTGTCTCTTGTTGCAGTGCAGTAATCTGGTGAAACTGGTTATTCCCACCACAGACTAATCCACTCATTCATCAGGAACCATTACGTCCCACATCCCATACCTCCTCCTTCCTCTCCTGGTGACTCACACAGTCAGACACCTTCAAACTGTCCTCTAAATCTGCAGACCCTCATTGCATCACCCTGCCAGTTCTACTGTTGCTGGTGTGTAGTGTGGTTTGGTCACAAAGGACATCATGAAACAGAATGATTGCAAGTTTTATCCCTGTGAAAGTTACTATGTAAGCATGTACAAAATACTGTATTGCACATTTTGTGATCTAAAAAAATAATAGGTGGTGCAAAGATTAAATAAATATATTCTTCCTTATTAGAAAAGTCTACAGACTCTAGGAACTGGATATTTCCTTTCAGTTTTGTATACTGTACCTCAGTGGTACATTTAGTTTGTTTGTAGTACCAATAATATTGTGTATGTCACATATAAGCAACTAGTCTATACAGGCTTGGATACCATTTTTATTTCTAAAGGTGTAGTTCATTTTTAGCTCACTTAAAACAGGTAAAAAACTGTGAATCCTACTGAAACTTGTGATAGGATCTATCTTTTTCAGTTCTCTTGGTCTTACCAACCAGTGGCGACAGCAATCTTTCCGACTGTCCAACCACATGTACAGTGACGTGGTTAGCCTGAGATATTTCTAGAAGCCGTTGGTATTCACACAGAAACCAAAAGCACAGACGGTCACACATCTTCACTGGGAAAAATATCTCATCCAAGACCGTTTTGATCCACTCAAAGCTACTGACATTTTTAGAAAGTGGAGTCACTAATAACATTTGCACAGATAACTCACCAGTGGACCGACTAAAAATTTGCGATTCATTTCTAGAACTTGATGTCCATTGATTCATCCTACTTTTATAATTCAACTGACTACCAGTTGCAAATTGTGCACACATCTGTGTGTGGAATGTGAGCTATCTGTAGTGAAAACACTCTGCTTCAGTATTGTGTAGATAAAAGGATGATTCAGTGTTTTGATTTAACTAAGACGTGAGTTACAGGCGTAAAAGTAGGGCGGAATCTCTTTGTCTCCTGAGGTGCTTGGTAACTGATCCCAGTGTGTGTCTGTGTGTGAGAGTGTGTAAATGTGTATGTGTTTAGGATTAAGTAAGGTGAAGTTTAGTGAGATGGGGGTGTCCTGTGTCCCCCATAGTGGGGCCGGGGTGTCTGCCGGCCCCAGACGGATGTCCTCTGTCTGGATGCAAGCTAAAGGCAGCAGGTCTGATAGAGGTGATCCTTAACAGCTCAGCAGGTAACATGATCCACTAATACGCTGACTGAAGAACATACATTTCACGCTCCGCAGGGCCTGCGCCCACTTGCATCACCTCACTGCACACATGCATAGTGCACACACAAGGGATTGGGTCAATGGGACGTTGAAGACTCTGTGTGTATGTGTGCATATGTGACAAAGAACATGTTGTTTCCCCCCCTCTCTCATGCCACATCAAGGGGTTGTACCCAATTTCGTGGCTATCTCAAAAATCAAAGACAAACAAAAACACTCCCGCCTCTAACCCCTCCTCCAATTCAAAGGGGTAGGATGGAGACAGAGAATGACGGGAAGAGGAATGAAGAGAGGAAAAGCAGATTGAAGAGGGAGGCGTGTATCTGGATACAGGCCTCCACGGGGCTGTAAATGGAAAGGCACGGAGAAAAAAGAAATGGAATGAATGAGGAGAGGGAGAGAGTGGACCTCATGGAGGAGAGATGCTGTTTCAAGTCCTTCATTGAATGTATGTGTTTACTCAGCCAGCTAATAACTCTGTACAGGGGGCACGGCCTTAAACCTTTCCAACACGCACACAATCAAGTGGAAGAGGATGAAATGTCAGTTCAAATGGGAGCTCGTTTTAAATATCTGAATGAGCCTCACAGCATCCAGCATTCCTCCCAGCTGAATGCCCCATATGGCCTAATCTTATCCAAATGCCAGTGGGAAAGAGAGACTTAGCTTAACTCCCCATTCTTTAATAGTCTACACGGCAACAGTGCAGAGTGTGACTGGCTTTAGTATGAACAGTGCCAGGGGATTGGGACTGTACACGCACAACTTACTGAGTCATGGGCCTTGTGTGCAAACTTGCGCCTGTGTTTATGTGGGTTAATCTATATGTTGCGCTTGGCAGGTTTAACTGCTTGCTCTCTGGATTATCTGACCTGGTATTTAAGAGTAATGTTTAGTACTGCATGCACGTTCAAGCACAATCGTGTTATAATGTGAACACATATGCATCCTTGCGTATACTGACTTACCAAGGATGGAGACCTTGCTAAGGAACTCTTCATACATCTTTCTCTTCCTCAGTGTGCTGCCCTGTTGGAGAGAGGACATTATTAGAGAACACAGTACACAGTTGTGTACTTAAATAATAAGTAATAATAAGTGCTTTTCCAGTACTTTTTCCATCAAACCATTTTTACCTGAAGACTCAGAGAAAGACAAGTTGAAATGATATGTTACAACTTTGCAACAAAGATGGTGTGTTTAAGCTCTCTCTCTGTGGAATTCCAAGCTTTTCCATTTCACCGTAACATTGATTTTGCTCTCATGCACAATCATGGGTGAGAGTGACTGGTCACATGCAAAAGAAACACGTTTTTTTACGACACACCTGGTTGCCAGGGCAAAATGAAACTTTAACAATATCAAAAATATATTTGTGTAGTCACATTCTAACATGTGACACTTGACACTTGTGCATTAACTCTGTGGTAATGTTTGTTACAAGTGTATATCTCTGTTTGTGTGTGGCCCACCCATCTCACCAGGCAGGGTTTTTCCCCTCTGCCACTGCCATGAACATCAGGTGCTTCCTGACATGTCTAGACCCAGAGGACCCCTTCCCTAACTTTTCTTCCATCCATCATTGCACAGAACATAGTTGGGGAAAGGATAAAGGACATAAAAAGAACAGAGGGAATGTAAGGAGTGATGGTTTTATCCGCCTTGTCTTTGCCTTTGCATATGGAAATGATATAGTGAGGCTTGGGGTGTCTTAGTACATAAGTGCCCGAATCCCGCTGCTGCCTCTAATTTCATATAATTTCACATTTTGTCTTAAAATGTTCCCAAGCGAGCCGATGTCAAACTCAAAATCATAAACAGCATGATTAAAGGAATTCTAGCCTGCACTGCCTCCCTCCTATATAAATGATTGAGTGGGTGTATGCGAGTGTGTGTGTGTGTGTGTGTGTGCGTGTGTAGAGCGTGTGGTCTGTTTTTAGTTCTGCCACTTATGTTTGGCTGCTGTCTCTGCAGAGATTAAACTGCATGCTCATTAAACAAGCAAATACAAACACTCACACATGTACGCTGTACCTCTAACACTATCTCACACGCCCCCACACACACACATTCACATACCATCTTTCACAGTGGTAAGGGGACGTGAGTCGGTCTCCTGATATCACAGTCACCCTGTAGAGCACCTCAGACAGGCTTGCCATGCTTACATTACATTACACAGCAGGCCTGATTCATACAACCTGAGAAGAGGCATCTGGGTGGGCCTCTGCAGTGTCAGCATTACACGGGTTCATCAGAGTGGACAGAATGAAAATGATCCTTTTCTAAATTTCTGATTCCACACTTTGTACCCATCTGCCTCCTTTCTCCTTACATTCTCTTCCTTTGTGTCTTTATTTCACTGTGTCCAGAAGAACTCATCCATCTTGTCACTACGTGGGAGGGCGTGAGCATATGTTTCATGTATCAATCTCACCCATCTCCCTTTGGCCCTAATGTGTTTGCTACTCCTGCTGAAGATGAACCAGCCTGTGTGTCTGCTTGTTCTCTTTGAGGTGAAACCTTCAAAGGGCTGAGGTGTGGATCGAAGCCAGACTAAACCAACAGCACCTTACGCCCCATCCCCATCGCCTTCATCTCTGTCCAACGTGGAACACATATCTTCCACTCCTCTCATTTCTCGGTATCTTTTCTATCTGTCTCCTTTTGTCTTGTGAGCTGTTTGTTGACAGTGGTCTGTCAGCGTCTTAATGGCCTTGTCTGTAACTGTTGCATGTTTAAATACAGAGAAAATAAAACAAGGTGGGCATTGTTTGACTGGTGACAAGCACAATGCCACTAGTGTATTTATTACAGGAAATGTCATACATTGTTTACTAATTGGATGAGGTGCTAAGTGGGAGGAGGCGGAAATAGTTATGAAAGGTGTTGAGATTAGATACAGGCAAAAAGGTAAATGGGTAAACGTGTCTTTCTTCTATAACAAAACGCTCATGAACTGAAAGACACTATGCTTGCCTGACATAAGCAAAGCCATTAACATGACTGCAACAATGTAATATGCAGTCAAAGTGTTTTTTGAAGTATTTAAAACAATGAAACTGATGTCAGCTGATCAATAAGCATTAACACACCTTCTCCAGAGATGATAACTTGATGCAGACACAGGCATAATTTTATACAGACACACAAACACACGCCTACGTCTGCATACAAATGCACACACACGCACACACACACACACACAGACAGACCACTTATGTGTTGGCCCTGGAGATTGCCAGAATACCACACTTTTTAAAAACAGCTTAACAGTCATTGACAGCAATAATTAACTTCAGGTCCACATAACTGAATTCTGCTTCACCCTGTCTCCCCTCCTGCATGAAGGAGGGAATGGAGAGAGAGAGAGAGCGAGGGAGTAAATGAGTGAGAGCGAGAGAGAGAGAGAGTCCTATGAAAGAAAGGTTACCGGGGCAGGCTGTGCCCTCAGTGAAACTATGTGCTTAAGAAGTGACATGAGTGCTGGGCAGGCCAGGTGCCAACTTTACGCTGAGCTGAAAGGTCCCAAACACTGACATTGTTCCGTCTGCATGGGTCCAAGCAGTATGACATATAGAGCAGAATGTTCACTTCTGGCTAAAGGTCCCAATACAGTGCAACTGAAGTAGAACTTTCAGGGTAAAAAGGATGTCTTTCATGTGCAAGGCCCCACAGAAAACTTTTGTCTTTTCTACATATGATACTCCCTCTCTCTGCCATAATTGGTCCAAATACCACATGGCTGGTTGCTCTGCTGCAGAGGGACCAGTGGGCAGAGCTCGACTTTTGTTTTGGTTCATTAAGTACTTCCTGTGCTGTCAAAGCAGTACATGTAAACTTTGCATTTGTCGAATAAACAGAATAAATTCTTAATCTTTTGTCCAACTTTCACAAAAATGAATCCATCATGTTTCTTTGGCTAATCTGCAGTCTTGCTCTTGATAAATAGTGCATAGCCACTGCTAAATGCCTTCTGTAAATTGTATCCCTTGAAAATGTGCTGGGTACACTTTAGGACTACACTATGCACAGTGTTCAAAGATGTGTTTACTAATCTGTTTATTCAACGTGTGGCTTCAACTGCTGCTCTGCAAAATCGTGTCAGAAGAGCGAGCCACTCTAAAAAAAAATTGATCAACAGTGTGGGAGTTTTTTGAATTCTGTAAAAAACACATCTTTGTTGTATTTACCCTGTAGCACACTGTTGACTGCTATTTAATAAATGGTATTGCAACTGACTTTACTTTTAGTAGTCAATTTTTATTCCATCATCTTGAATCTCTCACGACACTTCTCTCCATGGCACTTCACTACGTTGCTCTACTACGGTGTCCTGTAAGCCACATACGTTTCTAGCCTTACAAATGAGAATGTTACAAGCATGTTGGTAGTCACCCCAGTCTGCAGGAAATGGCAATAATAATAATCAATAATAACCTTCCACCTTTGCCTTCATCATCCTCTCGATTTCGCCACAGCAGAGAGTTTGTTTGTTAGCCCTGAAACCTTAAATGTTAAAGGAAGGTCTTTGTTGTGATTTTTGTTTTATTTCAGCTAATTTATCATGGAGTTGGACTTGACAAAGTTTTCCCCTCTCCTAGTTATTTAATAACTACTTAGCAATAATAATGTGGATGCTACATCAGTTCCTCGGTTTGCCTTTTCACTATTCATTAGTTGTAGCTGTTCTATTTGTATTCTTTTGTACGCTTAGGTTTACAGACTCTCATTGTATTCATTTACCAAGGCACAGAAAACACAAATTAAAGATGAATTTTACGGATGACATTATGTTATATGGTTACCGCGACAATTTCGTTATCATGACTGCTTTGGGCCACCATAATCATGCAGAGAAAATCTGATATTGTGACAGCCCTGGTTATGAACATCGTTTTTTGTAGAATATGCGTAGAAACAGACACACACACACACACACACACACACACACACACATAAATAGTTGAGCAGGCACACAGGGGGACACACAGTAATTAGTCATCCAAACAGCACCCGAAATATGTGTGTGTCTGTGTGTCTGAGAATGGACATGACAGTTAGGGCAGAGCACCTTGTGTTTCCAGTTTAAACATTTAGACATTCCTGCTAGATAAGCTCCTGGCGAGGGAAGTGTGTGTAAAGGTATTAGAGTTGACCCTCGCTCTCCCCCGCAGTCCTGTCTCACTCTCTCCCAGTTTTCCTCAGTATGAGATACAGGGAATGGGAGGAGGATACACTGAGTTGGAGATGGTTTGGCATGTGAGAGTGTGTATGTGTATTGGATATATAAAAAAGAAATCAACTGTTTTAAGTGTTTAAGGAGTTTAAGTGCTTAAGTGGGAGGAAAATATTGCAAGAAAAGGACGATAGATTATCTGAGTGTCTGCAATAATTCAGAATTAGATTTGGAATTATTTGTAAGTAACAAATAAGAAGAATTCTGTGCCGTACAGATACCTTTGTGCGTGCATGTGTGCATGTGTCCATGACATGCATGTGTCCACATTGAGCACTGGAATTTGACATTTCACAGTAATACAAAACTGGAATATATCCCAGATTGAACAATGAATTCATCCTGAAATTGTACTGTCATATACTGTCTACTTCCAATGTTTCAATGACAACATGAACCCTGCATTAACAGTGAAATGTTAAGTGTAATGTGGTCATGGCAAGCCCTGTGATAGAGTTTCTTACCATTAGGATACGTCGGTAGCTGTCTCGGTCTATACCCCACAGTTTAAGATCCGTCTTGGCCTTAACGGTGGCAGCTCTGGGGGTCCCATAGATGAGGGCCAACTCTCCAAAACTACCCCCTTCTCCAATACTGGTCACCCACTCCCCATTCACATACACCTACAGAGAGAGGAAGAAACAGAGAGTGCCTGAGACATGCTTTTAGAATACAATACTACCTGTCAATCATATTGTATACATGTGAAACCCTGCCAAGCATAGCAGCAGGCTTATTTTCTAAATCCGCTACAAACTTACATAAGACAGTCCAAATTTTTGTTGTACCACAATTCTTCAATTTCGTGATTTACGAACACGTAAGATAAAAGTGAATACTGCAGCAGTTCAGGTAATTTGAATCAAGTGCAGCTAATAAGGATCAACTGTTGCACATTTTAAGTCCAAACTATAATCGACTTTGTTGATGACATCAAACTACTTTCACATACCCTCCAGCAGACGCAAGACCCAGCTACAGAAAACCACTACAGCTGAGCTTGGACTTAAAATAAATGGACCAATGACCAAAATCATGCGGATCAATAACAAACGCAGTAATCCTCTACCCATTTGGTACCAGTGACATAAAGAGGTCGATATATTCACTTACCTAGAAATCATTATGGCTATTGATGGTGGAACAGAGAAAGATGTAAAGACAAGGATAGGCAATGCCAGAACAGCTTTTAGCATCCTAAACAAGATCTGGAAATCCACATGTATTTCACTCAAGACAACACTCAAAATCTTCAATACTAATGTCAATACCAGCGCGGTGTTTCAATAAAATGCATTTATTGCCATTTTTTGAGGAAAATGTGAAATGTTTTGCTTTTTCTATCTTTAATGAATCTCCACACATGCCACCCCCAGCCCCTTCAGTTTGTAGACTGTTTGATATCCTCACTACGCTTGTCCCTAAGAATTTAAACCCCACTAAGCCCTCAGATGAGACACTCTAAAAGGCCTCAATCCCTCTTTCCATCCATCCCTTTATTCCCTGTCCTGTCTTGTTGTGGGTTTTCCCTGTCATTTGGGAGTGATAGAGGAAAGTAAGCTGTTGTGGACTTTAAGGGCCTAACTTCAAATCAAAAGCACATGGATAGTGTTATGCCTGACCTCATTCATTGGACAACTGTATTTAGGCCAGGTACTATAGCTCTTCAAACAATACAAAGTAATTGAGACTAATTCAGAATGTCTCTGGGGCCATTACGGTTTCACCTGTCGACACACTATCTACTTGCTGACTTAATAATACAAAGGGAAAATGAGGAAGCAGGCACGTTAGCTCTTCATTGACAATTGAATTGTGAGCATTGCTGCCAGCCATTAACCAAGGCTAACCACATGGGAGACAACCCTCACTATGAACTGGTATGACTTCAAATAGATGGAGAGTTGGGCTAGGGTTACGTCAGGCAGGTCGTATGGTTTTTGTCAAAGTGTTACATCAGAACATACAAGTCCTTAGCCATTTTCTACGACTGTGTTTCCTGATCCAGTCCTTAAGTATCTCTTGGCGTGCAGGAATTAAATGTGCACAATTAGGACTAAAGAGGAGAGAGTACAATTTTTAGGGGGTTCATTAGGAATGAATGCACTCAGTCAGCATTGCGAAAAAGATAAAATGGAGCTGAGAAAATAAGCTGTGTCATGCAGCAGTTACTGAATTTGGCTGCCAGTGTGTGACTGGCTGAATATTTTCTACAGTACACCGTGTGTGCCTGGTGGGAATTAAGAAGCAACAAATCAGAAGTACTGGAATCAGAATGAGTAGGCAGTGTCACTGTGTGTGTATTTCTGTTTGTGGTTACTTGGGAGTGTGTTTCTTTGAGCATGCCTGTGGGCTGTATGTGTGTGGGAGAAAGTGAGAGTCTGTCTGTATCTGTTTGTCTGTTTGGCAGCATATGATGATTTCATTCCAAAACGACAGGGAAAACGAGGATGCCTACTCTTACAAACTGCTATCACTATCATCACTAAAGTGAATCAATTCAGGGCCACTGCTCACAAAAATTGGTTTCAACATCTAAAGCAATTCATTTAAAGTATAATTTTCCACCAAGAGACCACCTGGCATTTTAAAATGAAATCCTTCATGGTGCATTCATGTAAATATAGACCAATATATGTAAGTGAGTACAACTGTGTGCATACATAGTGGAGTGTTTACATCAGTGCTAGTGGTAGCAGTGACGTTTCATCCAGTTTACGGGATACAGGGAGATTTACACCCCTGCCTAATGAGAGACATCATCTCCACGCTTTAATAACTTCGGCACTGAGTTTAAAGTAATTTATTGCCTGTGCTTTGGCTGGGAGGAAGCATCTGCTGTTGGGAAACATGGAGGGATGGCTAGGGTTGGGGCAGGAGAGTGATGATGAAGATAGAGGTCTTGGCCTGGATTGAGTGCAGACTGACAGGGTCCTGGCTGCAGGATCAGATGCCCGAGATTTTCTGATGGCAGACAGACGGGGTTGAAGCACCCAGCCAGAGCGAGCCACCTCCAGGAGACAATAAAGTAGCTATGATAGGTTTGCTGTAGTTGATGGAATGGGGAACAGAACAACTGTGGATCTAATATAAAGTTGGAAGAGAGACAATATTATGGAAGAGGTAGCAATGCTGGAACAAGAGCACAAGATGTTCGTCAACCAAAGAACGATTGACTCTGGTGTGTGCAGCATTTCAACAGCATGAAGAATGAATTTGAAAAGCCACATTGTTCCTCACGCCAAAGAGGACCAAAGTTATTTGATTGGACAGCCTGTCATCCTTAAGAACGTTGTGGTCTTTCTAACGATTTCAAAAGACATAATCCAAAAATGATTGCATTTGTGGTGAAAACAAAAGCAATACCTGTCTTCCCCTAGAAACCCTCTACTTTGAGACCAAGCATATCAGCGATCTAATCAGAGATGTTAAACGAAACCAACCCACACCACTGAAGATTGCTGGGGCAATGGGTCAAAAACAATAACGGCCCATTACTGTTTCTGGAGTGCTTTTAAATTTGACAAGATATGAATTCAAACACTGTAAGCCAATGCCGATGTTTGGCTTTTACTTTTTTTTTTATCAGGCACCCTCTCCACGGGCAGTATTTTGTTCTGTCTCTGAGTTGAACCAGCTCCTCTGGCAAGCTCAGCCAAGCTTGCCAACCTGCTTCTCTCCTCTTACTCGCTGTCTTCGTGTTAACCGCTGTAAGCCGATAAGGTCACTTCCTGTTTGACTTTCCGTCAGCTCCTGTTTTATCTCTCCACTTAACTCTATCACTCTATGTCGGGCTTGCTAAGACAAAAGGCGTTCTTATTGTTGCTGCCTTCACACAGTTGTGGACTCCACAGCGTCATGTTTGGATTGTAATCTGACTGGAACCAACTTTAAGGTGAACAAAACATGGGGGCAATCCAATACAACCTCTCCATTGTAAGAGTGAAACATTGTCTCAACACGAGTGGAAATGGCTGTAGATTCCCACCGAGACACAAATCCACGCAGTACCCTTGAAAACAGGTAAATGAATGCTAGGCTAAAAGTGGTTACACATAATGTAACATTAGCACATTTTAGAAAGAAAAAAAGAAAGAAGACTCCTTGCTTGTGTTGTTGTTCCTTGCTTGTGTCGTTGTAATTCTGATATTTACGTCGCTTTGCATAAAAGCGTCAGCTAAATGCGAATTGTAATTGTAATTGTAATTGTACAAAAAGTATGTCGCTGTTGGTCACTTACATCTACTTCACCTTGGTCGATCACATAGAAGTTGTCCCCTTCGTCACCTGGAGGAGAGAGATCACATGAGAATTTGTGAGAAAAAACATGAAATTGACCAAGCTCTGAAGCAACAGGACAGCTTACTCTTCCATTTCACCTTCTGCTCTAATTCTCATTGTTTTCTGTCAGATGCACAGTAACAAGTTGGGATATTCAGGGGATATTATTGGGTAAGTGATGTCTAGGCTGCTCTGTTGGCCCTGTTGCCTTCACAACCCTGACCAGGAGTAAGAAGGGCAGAAAATAGATGGATGTTATTGGGATACACACACACATACATGTCCTGCTTTCCTCATCATGTCTGTCAATATCTGCCAGTTTTCCTTCAAGAGAGAAACTGACTACTATCAGCAGTACTATCTTTTATTCCACTGTGATTTGAATTGAGGATCTCCAACAGCCTGAAGGTAAAGCTTGCAAAGCCACTGCAGCCTCCACCAAAATGCACATTTTTTTGAGATGGGAGAAACAGACAATTCTACAATATCTAGTACAAAGAAATAAAATATAAACAAATCTAGATGTGCAATGTCACAAACCTAACAATATGCTGCATACAAATTAATTATAACCTGAGTGTGGCTAAAGATATTGCACTTAAAAAGATCAATTATATATTGCTGCACCATGGTTACAATAGAATCTACCAAAGAAAATCTGTTCATTTTTTGCTTCTCTACTCACTCCATCTCTCAATAACAATACATCAACTACTGCTATTAGTCACTGGATATCAAACGTGCATGGCTGGCTGACAACTCCAAATGTCTGATTTGCTGACGGGATACACGTTACATCACTCACAAGCATTCTGTTCTGTTTAAAAGCAACTTGAAGCGAGCCATGGGATCCGGCTGGCAAAAAGTCAGTGTCCACCGAAAGTATCTAGTCTGACCCAGGCTTCAGTGCGGACAGATATATGGAGATAAGGTTGAAAAATGGCAAAGTGTTCCTTTAATTATGCTATCTGTTACATAGGGCTCAGGGGAAATTATTAAAAAAGACTGACAGCCACATACGCGGGCATTGTTAAGTTCCCCTCGCAGCTACCTCCTTCAATCAGATTTAAATGCAGTGTGCCAAAAAGGGTACAGAGGTAGTGAGGAAGTGTGTAATGACGCATGAGTCTACATAACACAAGTATGGATTCTAGTAGTTAAAAGTGAGGGTGTCTGTGTGTGTGTTGGCATGCGTATGTTATTGTGTGTGCTCACCTAAGAGTTGAAAGGCCCAGAGGACCCTGTGTGTAAAGTTCACAAGAGTTCACACGGCTAATTAATACTGAGTGGAGAGCGCTCGTTAATCATACGGGCCTATTTGTCACACAGAATGCTCCTTGTCTGTCTGATGATCTGTCCTACTGGAGACCCCAGACAGACACACACACACACACGCAAACACACACACACACACAAAATCTGCTGCGACCTGGCCCTTTGCTATCTTCTCTCGGTCTCTGGCCCTCTTTTTCTTTCATCTCATCTTTCTTTCAATTCCCTCTCACTCTGTCTTTTTTTTCCTTCTCCTCTTCCTGTCTTTTATCACTTTGCCACTCAAGTCTTTGTCTCACACCTTTCCAATCCCCCTGAGCCTGAGAGTGCAGGCAAATATTTGATGAGAACACACTTGCACATGCACGTATGCACACTTGCGATGGAATACTCAACAGAGTGGCCTTATTTCAACATAAGCTAATTGTTGTACACAACGCTAGTTTTTGTCACTCTGAAGCATAAGGCTTACATTCTTGGCTTTGAAAAGGTTTTCTTTCAAAAATGTGTAGTAAAAACTTATTAATCATGGTGTATTCTAAAAAAAGTATAGATTTTTTTACAGTCTTACTGAAGAAAGAACTCTTACAATGTAGAACACAGGTCAAATACAATGGATGAAGTTTACCATAGTCCTGAAATATGACATTAGACAATGGATTACAATAAATTCTGTCCATTTTGCATATTTTAAAGGCTTGTTTTTGTTTAATAACCCTCAAAATACACACTCTAAACTGTGCCTAAATACTCTGTGAGTAGTAGTGGCGCTTTCTTGTAAGTGTACAGTATTCCAGACATTGTCAATGACATCATTGCTGTATATACGATACACCATGCTCTATAGTGTATATAACAATGGGTTGTCTGGGACCGAGGGGCCACAAAGTTAGCTAGACCTATTATCACCAAATTAGGACTGATACACTCCAGGATGCCGTGGGAGTGACTGCGAAAACTTGTGATCGTGTCTAAGTCCCACTGTAACTGTACGACCGTCAGTAAACGACTGTGCGAACACATGCATGGGTACAAGCATATAAGGCTCGCTGTCCATCTTTAACCTGTGTGTTTTTCTGAGCACATATGGAATGGCATGTACAGTATTATCTCATAATGCACATTTATCTGTGAGAATGTTTGATCCTATCATTTGAATATGAGGTTAAATGTATCTGTGAGTGATATGAGTTTTGGAGGGCGGTACAAGAAAAATACAGCCTGGCCATGGCACGCTCTGTGTTCCTTCAAAGCTTGGGGATTTCTGGAGTTAAGGCTTTTCTGTTTATGAGGTTGAAAAGGACCTGATATCTGGTGCAGCCTAGGGAGAATGTGTGTAAAGCAAGTAAAGGGAGTGGGGAGTAAGAAATTGATAGGCCAAAGTAGAGGTACTTAGTGTGTTAGCCGGCTTGTTAAAACTTTGACTCTAGTCCAACAAGGGCAATAAATCAAGCATGGAGATTATTTAGCTTCTCAAAATAGTTATAAACATAGATTTCATCACCTGGTATGCTAATCCTTTAAAGAAAATTAAGCAACAAGAAGTGTCTTCACCGAACGCTATTGCTCTTCGGATTATGTTATTATTACTGTACAGACAAACTTTGGCATACAGTGTGTGCACGTAAAGATGTTGGCTGAGGTCAAGCTGATGATCGTAATCAGTAAGAATGACATGATGAAATGAAATTTTAGATGAAGAGGCTAAATGGATCAAGTTTATTAGAAAATGTAACTCATCAAAGACTGAACTTTGCGGGCAATACCGTAAGGCATTCAGTTAAGATACTGTCAATCTGTAACATTTCAATTCCACCATATTCTTCATATGTGGACAGAAATGTTGTACCAAAAATAGTAATCTTAATGTTTCTGCCAGAAATCATGATTATGGTGATAAATCATCATCTCAGTCTTGATCTATGAGTTTGAGCAAGACCTATCAAGTACATTTTAAAGTTTGGTTTGCTCATATAAATGTGATGTCTCTAAAATCTACATAAATTCTGCAGAGAGCATCCTTTATACATACCTTGTTGGATGACTGTTTCTCCTGCGATGTGTGTGACAGGGAACATGGCATCAAAAATGTCACTGAAGAAGAAAAAGACAAGGGAAAAGGAAGGAGGGCAGAGGAAGAGAGAATACAGTAATTATTACACGCCTTCACATTTTTCCAAACAATGTACTCACCTATGCAAACATATAAAGCACACACACAACAATGCATTGTGTGTAAGGGGAGCATAGTGGAAAAGAAAGAGAAGCTGTCATCATGGTGTTTATTCTGTCATCTCGTGTAATTATTCATTGCCAAACGACTAGCATCACCAAAGAGTGGGTTGGGAACTCTAATTGACCCTCGCAGCACACACAAACACGCCCCCGTAGAATACACACAAACAGCTAAACCCACTTGAATGTGTGCATCACTACTTTCTTCATCATTAACATGTAACAAATATCACACAAACAACATACACATTGAGTTTATTTCTCATCTGTAAAAACTGCCATGAAAATAAATACAGCAATGAGAAGCCACGTGGTCACCAGGCAACAAGCATACCACTGTAATGAAAAAATGTAAAAAAATAATGAAATGTAAAATATAAAGATAACCATAAAAAAACGAGGATAAAGTCTATGATCAAACCTCGTAGCTCTGTGCCTAAGTACTTAATTTTGATTTCAGCCCGGCAGGGCAAATGTCTACTAAGCTGTTCCTAATCAGGCTGTAAAAATGCATGTTTTTCAGCAGATTAAAGTTCCACTGGTGGGATCTGTCAGGACAAGAATAAACTCACTATCCTTCCTCTCCCCTCTCTTCCCGTCGCTCACCTTCAGGGCATATTTATCTATCTAATCAGTTGCATACCATCCGTCTTATAGAGAAATATAGAAAAACAATAAAAGGGGGTCAGGCATATCAAAGACATGCATAACTTGTTGAGTGACTGGGTAGCAGGTTTTAACCTGTTCTAGGCTGTGTGTCTGTGTGTGTTGCTGCATCTGTACTTGTATGAGGCTGTCCGCATCTGAGTATATATGGCGTAGGAAAACACACAGGTTTGTACAAACTAATGTGAGTATATCAATGTACACAAGGCTATGTAGTATTTGGAAATGAAAAGGGTTATATAGCCAAACAGTGCACACTACAGCCACAAGTGTGCTGTTTTACATGAACCTTTCTGGTTAGACTGCAGGTCAACAGATGTTGAGGAGAGATCAGAGGAAGTTATTGAGTGGTTTGGAAGTGAACGAACTGTGCTGGTATTTGTTTATGTGACACTGAATAAAAAGCAGCCTTAAGAAGGTGGACTTGGGCCAGCTACACCCACAGGTAGGCCCTTTGTGACTAGACCCCAGCTGGCCACTGACTCATGCACACTCCGGAACATGCAGTGCACGCACAGACACACTTACGAAAGCAAAAACATTCACTCTTTGAAGTACACAAACACATGCTTTTGCATTCTAATAAACACCCCTCGGAATATACACATGGTGCACATGACAGATATACTCTAGTGCATGACACATACACACTCTTGTAACTAAGCACACTGATTCATGATGAAATACACTCAAATATTCAGTCTCACATCTCTGACATGCAAACTCAAATGAGCACTTTGATGGTGATTAGTCAGAACAACATCTGCAGGTGTGTCTACAACTCTCAGCTTGCAGCCTGTTTGTTCATGGAGTGCAGCTTGCTATACTGTAGGTCACATATCACTAATACTGTGCATAGATTAGATATGGTATAGTGTCCTCTCCCATAAAATATGTTAAATATCCCAATATGCAATATGTTAAATCAAAATATCAAATGAAATTCAAATGTGAATGCAAACCAATGTATAAAAATAAGCAGAGGATGAAGAGCATAGCACTGAAGGACAGTTCTTTGCTTGTATACATATATCGTGGTTTTAATGATGATGAGTATGATGATGCATAACGCTGCTGCGTGGGACCGAGCCATATTATCATAGTGAGGAGATCAAAGCCATGCAACCTGGCTCAAGGTAATTATCCATGACCACCTCTCTCTTTCCATTCCTCCATCTCTTCCCCCTACTCAATGCATCAGTAAGCACAACAAAGACACTTATGCAGGTAATTACTTCCTCTCGTCTATACCTGTCTCTCTTTCCCTTTCTTTATCCACAACTTCCTCCCTGTCTGCTCACAATCACATTTTTTCTTCCTCTCCCATCTCAATTACCCTTTTCTTCCCTCTAATTCACTTGTTGCCCCATCTATTTCTCCCAACGCTCTATCACCGCCCCAAATGAAGTGATTAATCTTGTCCTTTCCGCTACCTGTAGCCCCTCTGACCTTACGCAAAGGCAAAGTGCCCCTAACAATGGATGAGTTGTTCTGACAGAAAGTTAGGGATAGAGAGATGGAAAGGAAGAAAAGTAAAGAACGAGCCAGACAGACAGACTGACTGACTGAATGCGCTTGGAAGTTCACCATCACTAAGTGAGTGAGACAAAGCTTCTGTCATGTTAGAAATATGTGAAGACGTGGAGTTCCCTGCAACAGATGTGTATGTGTGTGCATACACATATGGACACACATACACGTAACTGAATGCATGTACACAGACAAAACTTTTTAAAAATGCATGCACATAAAAATAGATCTGTTCACACATGTCATGGCTGATATGATCCAGGTCTCATTTGATCTTATAATTCAATTTTACTATCAGCATTGCACGTACACATAGACAACATGAAATTACATGGACATTACACGTGTATTTGTAGAGCAGGAAACAGCAAAACAAGGATGGCCGTACATTTGGAAACTTTGCTTTACTGAAAAAACAAAAACCAAATATATTTGTCAGTGTGAAACAAGACAGAGGCACATCCTTATGTGCCATTCTATCATACAGCTACACCCTAAATCAGTCGAAAACTTAACAAAGTGTATTTAGCAGGGGAGAATATGCCACTTTCTTTATAAGAAGAAAGATGACCTTCTTGGAGGCTTTCCCTTCACCTCCTTCTTTCCTCTGTTCTTCTTGACGGCTCTGCAGCAGATTTCATATCAACATAGCTGTGTACATTGTTTACATTACTCCTTGAATACACAGGTCAGACATTATGCCATTAAACCTCATGGAGCTGATTTACACAAACTCTTACTAAGAAAAATCCATCCACAACAGTTTCTCCATCTGGACAGATGTGATTTCTCGACAACCAAATAAATTAACAACTACACCACATACAGGAACTTCCAAGCTCTCCGAGTCGTGCCATGGTGTAGCAGTGTGGTCCTAAGTCCCACTGCTTCGCCTGCTTGATGACTTTTACTACCACAGATTATTTCAATAGGCTGGCACAAGCAAAAGCCTGAAATGGTAATTCATGTTATGTTAACCAGTGGAAGCCAGGCAACGTCGTCTTTTATAGCAATGAGGGGAACTGTCCGATATCTACAGGATAATTTGTGACACGTCTATTAGATTAAGAGATGTCCTGGAACCTGGGGTGAATGTCATGGGTGCTCGATGGTTTTATTGACTAGGGAGATTTAAACATAATTTAGGCTTAAATTAAAGGTGTACTGTGCACATTCTCAACAACTTTAAAGGAGAAGTATGCCATATAGGGATGTTTGTTGTTTTGTTGCTGAGTGAAATTCTGAGTTGTAACTGGTCAGAATGTGTATAGCACAAGAATATGCACACAAACATAAATTAGGGTTTTAACAATTATGGTGGTAAACAATTGTTTAATAGCTTGTTGACTGACTCATCACAGTATGAGGGAAAGCACCTTTATGGGGCTGACTCAGTGGTGAGCCAGTTAATGTTGAGCACTACCAGTTAAATATATTCACATGGAACAACCGACTCACAAAATTGAGCGTAGACACAATGAAAATTTGGTTCTCAAAATTGTTTAATTTTCTGCATATATAAATCTGCGTAATTACAGAAACACATAACACTGGCAGAGCATCTGGAAATACTTTCCAGCGTGTCACGATGAACAATAGGCAAAGTATGAGAAAGAGAGCAGAGAACACAGAACGAAAAAGAAAATGTGTAGGAGAGAAAAAAGCGTGAGAGAGGAAAAGGAGATAAACATATAATCATAAAGCGGTGAAGCTTTTCAGAGAGGATATTTATGATATGAAAGATTTTGGCACGTGCCCCATCTTTCCCAGGAGGTCAGGCAAAATATGGAGGGACCAGGCAGCGCAGGCTATAGCCCATTTCTTCACAAAGAGCATGGACAACCCTCCAGCATTGTGTGGGTCGTGTCTGAAGGAACAATCAACCACCAAATCATCAACCCAGTGGATGGAAATGAATATGAAAGACATGAGAACCCATTCACTGCAAGTCAGTGACTCTGACACTTAAACTTTTACTTGGGATGGAGAGGGGTGCATACAGGACCATTTAAATTCATGAGTAGAGAAGTTGAATTGCAAGCCTTCAGACAGAACACCAGATGGTCACTAGTTCAACTTCATACTCCAGTCATGTTTTACTGCCAAGCATGGTGGTTAAAGCTCCATCAATTTCATCAGCATGACTCCGTTGGCTGAGTGGATTAACAAAAATCGTAATCGAGCACATCGTCCTAATCTAGCGACTGACTCAAGTGCAGTTGGATTTGTTTTTTCTCTCAACTTTTGTAGAAGGTGAATAAAAAAAGGAAGCTATATACTGTAAGGGCAACCATACAGCACTCAGGTGGTCCTAGGGGGTTATAGATGGACATAACAATTTATGGCTAGAGTCAATGAACACTTAGCCATGATCAACAATGTGTGACAAAGAGAGGAGGCCAAGGCGAGGCAGGGAGAAAGAGACCCTTCACTTTTCCAAAACTCACATGGACCTTTCCAAGCTGCCCTTGGCTTTGATCCTTCAGGCTCTTAGCCTCCAGGTCTGATTAACATCATAAGTGCCAAAACACACATGTGGCATTTTTAACTCTGCTTTAACAGAATGGTTTATTGCAAACAGAACACATTTAAATCTTACCAATTCAGGAGTGCTAAAAACTAGGCTTTTATCTTAAAAATCTAATGATCGTCCATGGTAGCTTACATGGGGATCGATGGTCTAGTTACTGTGAGCTGTGTGATTAAATGTCTGACACTGTATTTAAAACCAATGGAGGGAAGGGAGTACACTGAGTTAAACTCACACACCTGGCCCTGGTGGGTTTATAAGGGGTGTAAACCTATATCCTGCCGGCTCCAAGTGTAGATGTGTGCGGGTGCATAAGTATGTGTGGGTTGTTATACCAAAGCACCTGAGGGCTAGTGGGTTTATGTTGGTGATCTGTGTGACCTGTACATCCCTGCTAAAACGTTCTAAAGGAAACTATGACATTTATATGCAATGGTCAGACCACCCGACAAGAAAATCTACGTCTTGCTCCCTTGGGCAATTCATGTGAGGTTGCAAACTCTTACAGTGACATGAACCCTTATTCTGTTTATTCAAAATCCATGTACTGTTGTACATTGACCACATGGCCGCACAACACATGTTGGCTTTGATGTATAATTATCAGTGGTGAGTGTGCTGGTGGTGAGGGTGTCAATGTCCAATTCTCAAGGGTGACTTCAGTTCTCCCCGATACATACAAGACCAATTGGCAAATTGTGTGGCAAACACTGTATTTTGTTATGACAACATTATTTTCTACCAGTCAAAACTTCCTCCTGAGCCTTGACACTTAGAATAAAAAAAAAGATTTAGAAGAAATATATATTCAAGAACAGTCACTGTGTTTTTCTTTAGTTTATAAATCAGAAACAAAGACTACAGGCAGCACAGAGTGTTCCATTCATCCAAACAGGTGTAGGGCTTTGTGTTGGAAATGCGCAACGTCTGGGGCATGGCCAAGTCTATTTTGCTATTTAAGGGCATAATTTGAACCAATCAGAGCGTCACCTACCATTCCCTTTAAGTGCTGAGTGCACCTAGACCTGGTTCATTGCAATTTAGACACCGGAGTCTGAGCAAAGAACTTCTTTTTGCTGAAAAAGAGCAGACAATGCTCCGCCAAAGAAACAGTTCTGCTTGTGCACGAGGTGAAAGAGCATGAGTAAATCATCTACGGAGACGGCAAATTTATGAAAATTGACTAGCGTTTTAATGGAAGCTTGCACACCTGGGCAGAACTTGCAGCAAGAGAAAAACTTTGGTATTCTTTCTGCCAACCTTGAAATGTGTCCAGCTCTCTTATCATATGGCACCAAAAGGGGAATTGTACCAGCTATTTTACCAGAGATGATGTGGCCCAGCATTTTTTGTCAGATAATAAAACTCGACACAAGAAGACACAAAATTGTAACACAGAATGTGAAATGTACAATTTAACACCAGAATCAGTGTGTGTGTCCGATTTTTATTTAGTTAATTTTTTCCGCACCTACTGAATTAAACTGTCTAAATTAAATGCAATAATCTGCGTCGTTGTGTCTAACCAGCGGACTGCGGAGTGCATCTGACTATTGCGCTGATGATGTGGTTTTGAGTTGGCAACGATAGAAATGCGCCGACGGTGACCGCTACATGGGGCGACAGGCCTACATCTAAGGGTGTTTTAAAACAGAATGTCAGTTGTGGTTGCCAAACAAAATGTTGTTCACACAAACAATACCTCATGTAACAGAGAACGAAGGCAAATCGAACTGGAGGAAAGAGCAACTGACACAGTAGCTTTCTCAAAACCTTTGAGCCGTACTGAAGCAGCACTCCTCTGATAAAATATCAGGTTAAACAAGCACTAAACTGATACTGGCACATTGGACCCCAACAGCCTGCCAATGGCAACTTCATGAGAGGGCAATTCACATCCTTCACCTTCCTACCGCGCTACGTACCAAGCTAACACCAGAGTTTTCCTCACATGATATGTTTTAAAGCTGAGGACAACTAGAGGAGAGATGAGGAGAGGAAAGGGAAAAAAAGACGAGTGTGAGAAAGATGACATTTAGAGAATCATAATGCTGTTAAGAAGCAGCCAGCTGAGGCAATGAATGCCATACAGATCAGGCCTTTTAGTGGACCGAGCTTAATGAGCACTGCGGTCACACATACAATTCTGTTTGCAACACTGCCTGCCAACATTTCAGTTGCAACAATTTGGAGGCCATACAATTACATTCTTAGTTTGTGACTTGTTAGGAATGCCCTTGCAGCACACACACACGACTGCCGTATATCATCTTAAAAATAAAAAGTGCAAAACTAAGGAAAGGCAGTTGTGAACAACTTGGATAAATGTTACCTGCTCCCCCATTTTCTGACTGTTGCGAGTGTGTTTTAACTGTGACATGACTGGAGACATGCCTACCTGATGATCAGGCACACACCACCTGCTGATACAGCCATGATGTAAGCCTAAAAGCATTGCAAACATGTTCAACCTTGCTGACCCTCCTTTTCTTTTATCTGCCTTCCTTTTCCCTTCCCTGTTGGCATTTTTTCTTTTTAAACTGACCAGACTGCTACGTTTCAGCACAGATGAGTATTTTTTTTTTCTTCCTTTTTTTTATCTCTTTGTTTTGTTCATGCTGTAGGCCCAGATCACATTCTCAGGACTGGTGCTTTTTCACACTTTCATAGTGGCCCCACCCTTGCCTGCTGTCTCCGTTGCTTTTTAGCCCAAGGACAGGAAAAAGCAAGCTCCTTCCTCTGCTTACAAGGAAAAAGGGTCAGGCGGAATCAGGCGCTGACAGCACTAAGCCCCTACCTCTCTGATGTGTCTACAGGGGACATGTCACAGGAATGAGAGCAAAAGCTGGAGGAAGCGAGTAAGATAGTGTTGGATAAGATGGAAAAAGAATGATTCCACCATGTGTACAGAAAATATATTATACATCAATCATATAAAATAAATAATTAGGAAATATATGAAAGGAAACACACTCATTCTCTCTCTGCCACACACACGCACATATCCTGACACGTTGCTAGACATCACAGGGCATGCCGCTGTCCCGAGGGCATGTCTTTTCCTCTATTCTCTACTCTTTCCTCACCTTCTCTCATTCATTTCCACCTCACAGAAGAAAACGACTAGAGAACAAGATAAGCATTTCACCAGCAGATCGAGACACTAATTGTCCTTTGTTGGGGTTAAAACCGAGAGATGTTTACACAACATGGCACATTATACATGCACAGTCTAAACAGACACACAATGAGACAGAGCAAGGAAAGAGAAAACTTTGAAAAATCCCCAAGGGGCTTGCGGGAAAAGAGAGGAGGGAAGGATAGACAGAAATAGGAGAAAGAGGAGATATCCACTTTGAAACTGCCAAAGGCTACACTTCTATTTTGTGTGTCTGTGTGTGTGTGTGTGTCTGTGTGTGTGTGAGACTGCCCTGGGCTGTGAGGTAATGGCTACAAGGATAGGAGAGAAATAGTTGACATTCAACTGACATCTGACTGACGCAAGACCTCCATTGCTGTAAACAGACAGCTTCATCACACACACACACACACACAGTCAGCAAACTTGGACAGTGTTGGCCAACCAGCTAACACCAAGTGCTAACACCCTGGAATGCGCCAAGGCTGGGACATTAGTAACTAGAAACCTCTCGATATTGTTGGAACAACCTAAAGCAAATCATTAACTGAAACCTGACTGTTACACTACACAAATAAATAAGTCGTGTTTTTTGATGAACAACCATCACTGTTTGTGTATTGGGGTATTAAAGTTTAGTACCCTACAATGGCTTTAAATCTAAATGACATCTCATATTTCATATATTGAAACCTAACTTGAGAGGAAATGGGTTAAGAGCCTCTAATCTTCACAAATCTCACCCACAGTGACACCCGCTAACCAACGAGGATGTCATGGGAGAATTAACACACTATAGATATAGACTGTTGTCTGTGCCTTTGCACTGGAACTTATCACAGTAGCATAGACAAAGCAGACAGAGATGTATACAATAGGAGGCCATGGATGCTACGCCACTAGGTCCCAGGCTGGTCGTGCTTCAAGCCTGGTTGAACCATAAAACCAATGAAGGGTTGCAGGAACATCATGTCCACACAGCAATGCCAAAGACTAATCAGGAAGTCACTCTTATGCTCATTGACCTTATACACCCGTTCACATGAATGTAACAATGTCTATGGTGACAAAGACCCAGAATCATTCCGAAACAATATATTCTAATACATATCACACAATGGACGTGCACACACACACACAAAGTCCTGGCTGAAGTGTACAAACAGCGATTAAATTGTACTTCACTTGCTCCCTTTCAATCTCCCACTTTAGGGAGTATGAGTGTGTGTGTGTGTGTGTGTGTGTGTGTGTGTGCGCACGTGTGTGTACTTGTGTGTGGGGGGGCATTCTTTTACTCTCAAAAGGAATGAGAAGACACTTCACATTGAGATGATTTGCTACTTCTTGTTGTTCAAATGCAGTTCAGATTTTTAGCCATCTTCGGTTGTTGCAAGACTTTCTACGTACACACCCAAGTACAGATGAAGAGCACATTTAAACATGCAGCCACATATTCACACAAACACACACATAAGTACAGAAACGTATACTTACAAACACTCTTTAAAACACTTAAACACATCTGTCAGATGGTTTGCACATTACATCTGCACACACACAGGTGAAGGGGAAAATGTGTAAACAACACACACACACACACATACAAACACACACACAGACACTCAATGATGGTGTAAGCAGCTGAAAGTGGCAGGTATGAATCATTGCAAGTTGGAAAATGGTCCGGTGTAGACCCTGGAGAACAATTCTAAGTTTGTATGTGAACTCACTGCTCAGTGGTGTGTACAGGTAACTGGGAGATCAGCAGTATCGACTAAAGTTTAGAACAAGATGTGTTGTGCAGGGGGGAGTCTGTTCGCCTGTTAGTTAGTCCCCTGTGTGCTGGGTAGTGGTGGGGATAGTTGAGGTTCAGTCAGGCCTGCAGCTCTCCTGTGGAGAGTGACCTCATCGCCTTGCTCCTGCCTTTGTGACAGCAGCACAAAGCCATGCAAGGGACAGACAAACAGACAGACAGACAGACAGAGACACAGAGACAGAGAGGGGAATGGATACATAGAAATGGATGGGAGATGGAGAGACAAAGAGAAAGACCAGCATTTTTTAACAAGAACAAAAAGGGGAACCCCATGGATGAGAACATGCCAAACAAGTCAACAAGGAATTCAGGAAGACAGGAAAGACAAACACAAATAAGAAGACAAAACAGCACACGACAGAATCCTGCTAATTTGTTCTTTTTCTTGTCTGGGGTGTTGCATAGGCCACCATAAAATATCACGAGCCCACCCACATCAAACATCCACATCTGAAGTTGCCTACTTCCATCTGAGTACACAGAGAGACAAGTCCAATGACGAGAATGGGCAAAACACACACACACACAATGAGCATTCAGGTCTGAAAGACGACTTCCTCAGTCCTCATCCCAAATCTGCGGGAGGCAACTAACAAACAGCTATCCTTGCTATTCAGTGCCACTATATCCTGTTTCCTGTGCACAATATACTGCCAGGAAGTCTGCAGGGGGTCACTAAACACAAGCCTGCACGTGTGTATGCCCACAGACAAACAAATATTATCTGTGTATCTATGTTCTATTTGTATAAATATGTCTCCACTGCCTGTGTCTTGTTCTTTTCTAATTATTGCTCTGTCTAGCCAAAGTGATGACTCAAGTCATTATCTGCATTAGCTGTGTGTGTGGCAAAAACACCCCCTAGGGGCTGCTATATGGTAATAACAGTCTGTGGTGTCGATGTGGGGCTGTGACTGACTACACGTGTGCATGCTGTCGTTGCGTGTGAATTTTGTCATGCTAAATTAAAACCCAGCTTGGTTCTGTTTTTGATATAACAAACAGGAACACAACACAACAAAGCCTGCCTGTGTTTTGTACGCTGGTTTCACAGTTACTGATAAAGAGCTTGATTTGAATGAGTGAGCTACCGGATATGATGTCTAAATGATAGGAGCTGTGTTAATCTGATATGGCTACCCAACATAATATCTGCCACCTTTGTTTGCTTTGTCCTCATGCAGTGACCTTAAATAAACTTCCCATGAATGGCCTGTCAACTGGTTTCATTGCCTCTGTCTATCTTTTTATTTTTTTCAAGCTGGGTCTGTCACTGTTTTATTTATTATTTTTCCCCTCTCTTTCCCTCTTCTCACACACACACACACTCACGCACACACGTACACACATGCACACACACGCACACACCTAAAGTGCAAGGATTTTTACACTAAAGATGTTCCCTGTCCATCAGCAGGGGCTAGTGGGGAGGTCGCAAAGGTTAGGGTTCAGGGGTCTGAGGTCAACTAATCGGTCACTTCATCAGCTCATTACTCTGGTTGTTAATTAGAGGATTAAACAGACAGGATGAAGTAAACAGCATCTCGTTAGATTCCCTTTCCTTATTGTGTCCTTAGCTGGAAACATTTCAGCTGCATAATTTTCACTGTTTGTGATTGCTGTTACCAATGTGCAACATGTATAAATGAGCATGATGCACTGTGATTCTTGTGAAATGGGGTTAAGTTGGGTGCTTAGTCAGTTTCTGATTCTGCATATCAAGGAGAGAGCGTTCATGTTACTCGATGTCTATGTGTTATTTTACAAGTTTGCAAACTCTGCCTAAAACAAAAGTCAGGGAAACAGGGTTTCCCCATCAATGCCTGCCAGTGGATTTATGTGGTTGTTGAGGCAAGCCAGGCTGTACTGCCCCCAGGAGAGTGTTTTGTGGCATGAGGCTATTAGACTAATGCAAACAGACAGGACAGGACAACTTGATGATTCTTCCTTGTGTGTGTGTGTGAAAGGACAATTAAATGGAAAGGGCCGATGAGTACCTGTGAGAGATTATAAAGTCACCCCATCCTTTCATAAATCCTTCCCTAAAGGTTACCTCAAAGCCTGTCAGTTGCAATTTCTCCATCTTTTGCATTTACACATGCAAAGACAGGAGGTCATCAAGGTCATTTATCCAGGTGTACAATTTTTTTTACAAAAATGTGCACACACACACACGGGATCTGATAGCGGAAGGCTAATTTCATATCACATCACTAGGAAGTCAGATAAGAAACACTATGGAAGAAACTAAAACAAAGTGTGTTTAAATAGGTGATAGCGCTACTTTTCAACCTATTTAAAGAGTGATTTTACATCGGCACATAACAGGTGGAAGTGGTGGGGCAAATCTTACCACCTGTGCACCTGGGCAAACAGGCTTGCACTCATACACACACACATACACAGACAAATACAGAGGACAGGTATCTAAATTGGTCTAAAGAGTATCACATGATTCCTGTCTGATAACATAATCTAACAAAAACCTTTAATCTCAAAGTTATTATCATTCAAGTACTATTAGTTAGCTGAAACGAAAACAAAGTAATCACACAGAGATGGTAAATAAGTTTAATTTAATATGATAACAAACACTTGTATAGTTACAGTATTGAGACAGGTGGTTGCAGGCTGATGGTGCGTTTTAGCAACGCAGGCTCAGCACAATGTCAAATCAAACACCTGTTCCCAGTTTATCATTTGTATGTGAGCGTGTGAGTGTGCGCATGTGGGCATATCATAATGAGGTCATTACAGAAGCTAATGGGCTGGGAGTGGGGAGTGTCCACCCAATGTCCTGCTGAGAGCTACACTGGGGCACCACTGTAGTCTCAGTTTCAAAAACCAGCTGAGGTCAAAAATCTACACCCTACTGGAAAACAACATGGCACTGTGACAGCACCGGTTTATACCCAAACCATGACTTACTGTATTCTACCTGACCAACACGAGGTCAATAGAAAATATTCCTCGGTAAATCTGAATAACACAACCTCGAGACAAAGGATTAGGACCTGATCGTCACATCATCTGTAAAAGTTGCACTTAAGGACAAGGCATCATTCTCACGCCACAGCTAACCACAGCAATTCACTATGTACTTTGCATGTTCGAAGTTTAGTATGCACTATGATTCCTTGGATTAAGTCCTATATTGTTACTTTATTACGAGGCCTATTTCTCTGTAACAGCTGAGCGAAGATGAACTACATATACACAGACACACACACATGTGGCTGTTGGCACTCAGAAACTAGAAGGCCATAAAGTTTGACATATGGAATGCTGTGTTAATCAAAGGCCACATGTTCCCAGCTGGACCAGACTGACTGACACGCATTCTTGAGAATGTATCTGTGTGCCTTTCTCGTGATAATGTAATCCCTGCCATCCTTTGTAGTGATGTTGATATTTGTGTGCATGATTTATGTGCGTGCGTGCACACATGCAAAGCATGTACAGTGCAGAGCTTGTTGTACAGTGCAGGGTTTCACCATGCTTAAAAATCTTCAGAGCTTCGACTCTCTGATCGATAACAAAACTACTGCTGCAGATACACCACATGGGAACCTTGCCACATTTATGCACCAGTGAGAATTTACAAAAAAATGACAAAATGTGCTTACATACCTCAATTTCCACTGAAATAAGACCAAATAAGCTACATGGTGTAGGAGCATACGAAAAACCGAGTGTTACAGTAGGAAAGGGGAGATGGCAAAAAAGTTCAGTTGAAACTGAGCAGAATTTGAGACAGAAATTACATAAAATGGCACCCGGCCAAGGACAAGGAGTCTAGGGATGAGATGGAGCAGCGAAGGATAGGGTACATGTGCTGGCAGCTAAAGGTGGAGCAGTGTCACATCTCCCCTACTCTCTTTTGTCTTTTTCTCTCAGCCCTTACCCGAGCTCAAGTAGCAGAGCACGGTAGCATAGTTGTTTTTTAATAATGTAAATGTGACTATTCCTGGGAAAATCAACACCTTGACTCTTGATCCTTACACCAAAATCCACTTAAACTACCACAAAATCAACCCTGACACCCCTACATCACTAAAAATGAAAGCTGAGGACTGAAAAAAGTCCAAAACAGGGTGTGATCACAATGCAGGGCGCAAGCTGACGATATATTAGTTTAGCTTATACTCGTGTTCCAAAGATGCCTTCCAGGATTAGTTTTCTCCCATCAAGCCGATGCCTGTAATAACACACCCAGTGATCTCAGCCCCAACAAAAAAACTGATAAGGTCGCTTCACTGCTGAAAGAAAACTTCCTCTGGACGTGCATGTACAATATAATGTATATGCAATATGAGAGAAATAGAGAGGAGGAAATGCTCTAACAAGCACTGCTTATATAGGTGTGTGTGAAAATGAAACGCTTGTAGAGGCTGGATTCCTAGAAATAAAGAAGATCACAGGTTTTGAATGAGATATGCATACTGAGCGGTTAAAAGGAAAAAGAAAAAGGGTCAACAACAAAGAGAAGAAGAAAGTAATGAGAGAACAGGTTATTAGAGGGAGCAGAGAAACAAAAAGGGCTGCATTGGTTTCCTCCCTCGCCCATTACTGAAGGGGATGATAGCATAATATAGTCCTAATTGGGGAACAAATCGTGCCGTGTTCAGCTTACATAACTGTTGAGTGACTAATGATTCAAGATGTTTCCTTGACACACAAATCCCTATCAGCCGTCTGTCTTTTTTCTTTCTATCTCTCTTTCGCGGTCGCTCACACAACCATAAACACATATACATATACAGGCACACGCACACACACATTGCAAACAAATATCTCAGCAAATTAGCTGGACAATATTTCTAGACAACCACTGAATAAAAACAAATGAGCAGCAATTGTTGCCTCATCTTACAATTTTTTTTCTTACACTCATTTAAAGAAAAGATATTGACTTATTCTAATTATGTCACGTCAAAACCTACAAAAGTACAGTGTTGTCAAGCATGGGCCCCGCATAATTTTGCAATAGTTATTAGACTTTTCTGATAGCAAAAACAATGGTCAACTGTCACTACCTTCTCAGCCAGTGCGCTCTCACATGGAATCAGCCTGGCAGCCCAAATGGCCAGCTGTTAGCAGAAAGATAAACTGAGGAAGGGGGAGTGATGGAGTGGGCTGTGGAGACAGAACACCATGCATCCATCTGCTGATGTGCGTCAGGCCATGACAGTTCTGGCACAGCTAAAGCAGCCAATGTACTTCATACCATGAATTTATCAAAAAAAAATATGATCCTGAAGCAGATGGAGTACAAGGGCGCAGACTAACACTACTAATGTCATTTTTACATTTAAATAATGTAAAAATAAATATCTTCACATATTGTGTTGTTAGGCATCATTTTACGTATAACTTTATCAACAAGGGCATGTACACTGCCAGCAGTGCTATTCTTTGTAAAAAAAAAAAACAATAGAATGTTGTCACCAAGCAGTAGCCCACTGCTAAATGCTGGGGGACCACATTGGCCATGCATCAACACACATCTGTCTGCAGGGGCAGCAGGCATGGCAACCGCAACACAACCACAATGCGACCAAGCCACCAGCCAACCAGCCAACAAGCCAGCCAGTCAGCTGCATCATTTGGGAGGGATGTGTGAGGGAGAACATGACAAAGAGAGCGAGTGCAAGAGTGAGATTAATGCGGAGTTGAATGAAGACATAGCCAACAAACTGCCATGTGCCAATATAATCCAGCAAATCAGACAAGGCCTTACAGAGTTTTCACAAGCTGAGAGCTTTAAGCTCTGCTAGCTGGATGGTCATGCTCACATCCCATAACCACGAATTACTGTCTCCACTGCATTAATGGTAGCTGTGTGTAGCGGGACAGCAAACATGACAGCCAGTCGTACGAATTCTACATCATGCATGGCTCCATAAGGCAGACAAGAGCACTATTACAAAGCTTGGCATGCTAAAAAGTCTTGAGTACATTAAGACCTGATGGTTTATGGTCCAGTGCCATATATTTATGTGATGTAACCCTAATCTTCCACATCAACCACCCAAGTACATGGTTTTTCAAACTGTCCGGATCTATCACATGTTGTACAGTGCTATGGGCTGCTTCAGAGGCACTGACATGCAATCAAAAGACTGCATGCCTGTGCCAAGGGAGCGCAGTAAATTGTCAGCTGACGAAAGAGTGGAAAGAGTATGTTTTGGGTTTGGTCCGGGCAGGCTTTAGCCAACAGGAAAGCTCCGGTGTTTTCCCCTACACGGGCATAATGGATTCTCCCCGCCAATGAAACACTATTCCGGCTGGCGGGCAGGGCCGCCAGCCACCTGAGCCTTTCCCACCACAATACCCTCATTCCCTGTCAGAGCCAGACACAGCCATCATTGGAGATCTAGGACAGATGGAGGAATGGAGAAAGGAGGGATGAAGGGAGGAGAAACGTGAAGAAACAATGAGTAGGAGAAGATGGCATGAAAAATGGGGGATTTGGAGGAATTGGTATCCCTCTTTCAAAAAATATTGCTTTCAATGTAACCTAATGCTGCACCACCACCCATGTCTGAATACACAATATGTTACACATCCACACAGGTTACCATGACCACTAATACCACAACACAACACAGACAGTGCCAGTTGCCCCCTTACCATTAGTTGACTCTCACTTTTCTGCCACTTCTTCATATTTGCCCCTCCTTGGCTACACAGACCTCAGATGATCCCAAAGCAGGCAACACTGGCACGTCCTTGCAATGGTGGTAAAGTAATCAACTGCAAAAACCACCTGTTCATGGTTTTTTTCTGCCCATACAACAATCATTCTCAAAAAATTCCTATGCACACCATCTGGATTAGAGGCAACACAGAGGATAGTGTGAAAACCAAACATGTTTGGGGGGTTGCAAAGATTTTGTACCTTCTCTCATTGTCGTCAAGATGAGCAAACAGCACATTCTTGGAGATGGCCTTGGCCAAGGCGGTCATTGTCTTGTAGTCCTTTGGAATCACCTGCAAAGCAAAGCAGTGATATCTTTACAGCAACGTGGACTGCAACAACACTATGCAGGTGCACAGATGAATCAAACCAGCATGTCCCCAATAAGCCTCACTTCAAAAGCCAACTAAATTGAGTAATTAAAGAGCAGCGTATTGGCACACTCTTAAAGGACTATCCCACACATGTGCTTGTATATTTTTGGGAAAGCCCATCTGTTCAGCGATTACACTCAAAATGTGACACTGGCCTTAAAAATTCTCAAGGGGCCTGAACTCATTCATAAAACATGCATTTTCATGTCCCAGAATCTGTGGTGTGTGTGTGTATGTCCATGGAAAGGGAATGGTAAAGTCTATACCCACAACAAAGCCACTGAAGCCTGTAGTTATAGAGGCAGGCTAGCAGATAACTTTAGGTCTTTTTACTGCGGGGTGAAAGAGGCAAAAGAAAGAAAACGATACTGAGATAGAGAGGTAGATAGGTATTTTCCCATTAAAGTAATGAATGGGAGAATAACGGTGGAAGTATGGAAAAGAAAAAATTAAGGAGTAAAGGGGAAGACAAAAAACAAATGGGAGGAAAGGGGACACAGAAGAAGAGGACTGGGCACACACGTGTGTACTGTATATGTGTGTTGTCTGTGGTGGTTGGGAGAGGAGGGGGAAGGCTGTAATTAAGGTTACAGCAACAGATGTCTCCACATGAAGACTACTTACCACAGTGCACAAAATACACACAAAAAACACATACAAGCCATGTCATGGATATATTTTACAGAAATTTCATGCCATGCCCTGCTGTGTTACAAAGTTCCATCATTTTGTCTGTTATATAGGGTAAGCCTGGCTGTTATGTTGTGTGAAAGAGGCCTCAAACTTGTAGGTCAGGGGAGGACACAGAAAAAAAAACTCATTTCCAGTTAAGTGATTTTATGTCATCTTCTTAATCATCCTCCTCAAGTTTAAATTTGAAATCATTTATTTAAAAAGGCTGGAGTAAAGCTTTAGGGGAAAGGTGAATTTTGAACTTTTGAAATCCTAAAAAAGAAGCCAGTAGGAAAATACCCCCAGTGAAACGGCAAATAATGGAAGATGAATTCTACATTAATGTGTTACTTAATCTGTAATGTCACATTACCAAACTTTCAGCTTTACGAAAGACTTGTGCCATTACAAGACAAAGAAATATTCAGTACAGATTTGTTAGCCATTTTATAGTAATTTGATATCAGATGCTGATTTTCACGATTTACTCACTAATTGAATTGATGATGTAGAAAAATTACCATTAGCTCTGTCTGGATGTGTGTACGAGCTTCATCATTCAACATCAATTATGAATGAAAATCCTATGTCACTGGGTAGTGATGTGTATAATGTGCTTTCATATTGTAATTAATTTTTCCCCTATGGCATGAGGGTGTGTGGGTAACAGATAGTGAGGAACAATGCACCAAGCTTATTGCAACAATTCATGACTGAGGCATCTGATAGTGAGATCGGTTGCCTGTCACACAAAAAAACTTTTGGGCTTGTACACACATCTCAGGGACATACACACATAGCTGGCTCTGGTGGCCATGCGACTGCAATGTGGAATGGTTTGTGCTGTTGTGTTGTTACCTAGCAAATAATGACTCAAACTCAATTACATCTGAACAAGCACAGAAAAGATTTAAAGACTGCTGTCTAGCATATGTGTGTGTGTGTGCGTAACTGCATGAGTTATAGTTTCTGGAAAAAGAAAACTGTCCAATTCAGTTCCATTCAATTATGGGAGAGAGACGTCAATGACAGGGAGCATGATGACAGATAACTCTAAAAGTCACTTCACAAACGTAATGACTTCACAACCATGCTCATCTTTCTGCCTGGAGCCGGGAGGTAAACACAAGGATAAATAGAAAAGAAAAAAGGACTCTCTTTATTCTCTCAGACATTGTTCACCTCTGCTCGTCGTAATGTTCAAATAAGTGGGAAATGGTTTTCATGCAAACAGAATCCTTACTGAACACAAACAAAATAAAAAACATATATTTTGCAAGAATGGGTCTGTCACAGACAAGTCCCAACAGCCGGGCTGAACATCAATAAAAGCTGCTGACTCACCAATGATGCATATTGCTGCTTTTTTAATTCAACAAAGTGTCTCTTTATCAAATGCTATCTAAATTTTGACATTGAATCCTCTTTCATGTTGTTGTCATGTTGTTCCAATGAATTAGTTTGCGTAAAAGGGTGTTAATGGGTGTGAATGACAGCTCTGTTGTTAAATCAATCTTACTATGAACTTATCTCACTGTGTCCGTAATTGTAGATGTATATGCCCCGGCTGTGCATATGTATGTATGTATGTATGCAAGCACGTGTGAACAAATACTGTATATATTTGATGGGATGTATGTGTGTGTTTAGTTATATCCACCCATGCTAACCTTGCGTACGTAGCTCACAGCATCCTCTTCAGTGTAGACCTCAGCGCTGACCCCTCCCCTGCGGCGCCGTGCCTTGACAACTGGATTGGGTGGTGGTGGGGAAACCTCGTCATCGTGGGAGTCAGATTGGCTGTTAGACTTTTGGCGTGCCATGATCTGCTTGCATTCTTCCTGTAAAAACAAATGAAGAGACGAGATTGGGAGAGGCATTGGGAGAGCAAGAGAAAATGGTTTTCACTAGTTTGAATATCAAACTGTGATGACCTTTCAAAACAGTGCTTTTCAGAGACATTTCTCAAATATTGTGAAAGCATTACTATGATGTATGCGTAAGAGAGCAAATGCAGCTAGCCACAAAAGTATGTCTGAGACAACACTGTTATTGTATTTGTGACCTCACAACTGATCACATGAAGGTTGGGTAAAATGCTCTCCAAGAACCAAAGCATCATGTGGGTTTTTAGCCAGGACAAATAATGCAACAGAATGAAACACACCTGTGAGAAAATGTCTAGTCCTGAGTACCTGCTAGATGGATGGCTGGCTGCCTTGGCTAAAGGGAAAAGCATCAAATATTAACATAGGATGGTAGAGAACAAACGGAGAGAAGAAGGTACTCTTAGATGATAAACAACAAAAAATAAAGACATCAAAGGCTGGCTGATGCTTTACGTATTGAATGTTCTTCTGGTGATATTATTGATTGGCTTTTTTTTGATTATTGATCATTTGATAGTAAAACAAACGTGGGCTTGTTAATATTCAAATGTACCGTAAGGATTGTGAAGAACAATAATAAGTTTGCAAAGCTTTGTGTCAGTATTCATGGGTGTGTATGTGGAGATGCATGGTATCTGTGCAGCCTAAACAATGGCTGGTGTCTATTTGCACTTCATGTTGTTGCTTTGTTTAATGCATTGCTGAGGGCACACTGGGAGTATTATTCACACCATGCCTATGTGTTAGGACAAAATTTTAGCAACATTTCTTGACATTATTGTCTAGTAAATACACATTTGTTTGCTTACTGAACTATATCTCTGCAGTCAGACATAAACAAAGCTTTTCAGACTGTAAATTATGGCAAGAGGTGGCAGTAACTGGGGAAATAAACACGGTCAAAGGGCAAAATATATAGTCTATGTTTTTGCCCCCAAAAGCTCAGACAATAATAATTATTATTATCTCTACCCATAATAATTATAATTAACTATGGAATGCCTTAAAAGTAATCATAAAATATTTTGATGAACCATTATGAATAATTTTAATGAACTTATATGAATAAATATCTGATAACGATACAGTGAAAACATAGCTTTTTTCTAATTACGACATTGACATTATCCAGTTATGCACTCTCTGGTTCTGTTCATGGCAAGAGACCTTTACAACCCAAAAAATGACAGCGGTAATATCAAATCCATTGTAAGAGTGTTAACTGTTAAACAAGAGAGTTATTTAACTGAAAACTGGAAGTTAGACTGGCAAAAATATTCAAGGTGATGAAATCCTGGAGTGAAAAGAGGTTCCACATGCAATATCGGTGACAACATGTTTAACTACGTGGCTGCAGCAGCAATTTCTCCACTAGTTGAGATGTTATATTGCTCATTTTTGCACTTCAAAATATCAATAAATTTCATTCTGTGAGAGCAGAAACTGCTCCAGAGAAGAAAACCGAGTATTTCCTACCCTGCACTGACGCTGCCATTTGAGGAGTATCACCACACGGCAACAGAAAACAAATAGAAGTCATGTATACGTAGAGGTAGGAACAGACAGGCATCAGTGTGTGTGAGTTGCATACAGTGAGAGAGGAGTGGTGTAAATTAGCCTGGAGTACAGACATTCATCAGTGAACACAAACAAGCTGTGTTCAGACACTACTCAAAGCAAATAACCATCTCTCTGTTTGTGAGATGAAAAGAGGCACATTTTCAATTTGAGCAGACATGCCTGCGCCTCTATTTGCGATGTCAAGAGAAACTCTGTGCCTAACTAGTTCAGTTCTTATCATTCTGTTGACTTCATCTCATCACTGAATTTACCAGAGGTTTTGTAATCCAACTTGGGGGCATTATCCACCACATCTGTTATGGTGTGAACCGGAGAGAAAATTCTCTCTGAACATGAGAGGAAAACCTTTCAGCAACTGTGTAAGAACAAACAGAAACCCCAAAGCAGCATTGCAGAAATACAATTCTTTGAGTTGAGAGCAAAAGCTGTTGCCATTCCACTCACAAAACAAAAACAGAAACACAGCATGTTCTAAAAAATGTTTTTGTCATTGTTAGGGACAAAAAGGCAAATTGCATTTTTACTCAATAAACTCACTAAAAAGGTGCCTTATAATGGTTAAATGCAGAGGTTATGTTATAATTAACTGTACTAAATGTAAAGGCTCAGAAAACAAAAAAATAATAAAAATATAAATAATGCTTGTCCAAATTCTTATTTTGTTTAGCACCAAAAATAAAAGCATGAACAAATCTCCAAAGGGTCTTTGTTGATATCACTTCTATCTGTCAGTCCCCTTATGAGGATGTGAGAGCAAGATGGGACACCACCACTGTATTCCATATCACAAGTGCTCTTAATAGCACTGGTTTAATTGTTGTAGAAAATGTGGTAATGGGGAAAGTTTGAAAGCATTTATAATGAAGGACTCATTCAAAACTGCAGGCTCCCAGAGATAATGTGGTAATGGTTAAATTAGCATTTCAAGACTGGCTGGACTAAGAGGATTAAGGAAGATATCCTCTGCTTCAATACTACTAAACATCCTTCACAACTATCTGTCTCAATCATGCGAACAGCAGGATATAACGGGAATGACAAAATAATACAACATTGCCTAATGATACAAAACTCAGGCAGGTGTCAAGAAGGGATTTATCAACACGAACATGTATTTTCATTCATTCTTTGCTCCATCGTCTAAAGGTTTGGCGTGAGAGACGCTGTATTTATCATCTATGTACAACAGCCTGATGATGTTGATCTCGCGCAGTACACATCATTGAGAAAACTATGTTAATGCACTACAGGGCACACACACACGCATACTTCTTGCTTACGCATAGTCACTGCCTAAGGGAACACAGCCAGCAGGAGAAGGGGGAGGCAGTGCATCAATATACGACTGCAGAAGGAAAGAAGAGCTAACATATGGTTTGTTTATTCCAGATATTTCTAGACAGTAAAGGTCACAGATGAGTGAAAACACATTGAATACAATGCATTTTTTACATGCAGCAAATCCATATACCATTGTCTCATCTACCAGATAAAGTACAATCACAAGTTCGTAAACAAACTCCAGTTGAAAGCCCACCCATTACAGTGACTGTGGACACTTATTTAAGGTCACTTCCAACGGTCCCACTACCCCAAACTCAACAGTAACAGACAACAGTAGTAGTAGTAGCAGTATAATTCTACCATGCACCTGCCACTATCAGAGTACAGAGGTTAGCTGTAGTAGGCTAACTAGACGTTATGTTTGTTAGCAGAGGTATTTACCATGTCATGGAGGGCCCCTGGCCAGGCCTGCTGTGTGTCCCCCAGCCTATCAGAGGCTCCAGGCATCAAGTTAAAGAAAGTGTGTATCCAAGTGTGCATGGGTTTCATCACACCTGGCTCCCCATTTCATACACACCTGACACACACATCAAGCCACAGCAGCATTTTGCCAATCAGCACAGCCACCGCGGCACTGAGTGTATGTCTGTGGGCATGCTTGGCTGTGTATGTGTGTGTATGAGAAGAGAATCCAAAACAAAGACTGAATGTCGGAGAGAGAGAGAGCGTGTGTATGTGAGTGGTAATATATCTGCAATCCCCACGATACAGCAGCTAAAGCCAAAGTCTTCTGATGAAAACACAGATCACAGCAAAAAGCTGGTCTCCCCCATTGCTCCTGCGCAAATCTCTCTCTCTTGCTCTCTCTCTCTCCCCTTGCGTGCACACAATCAGGTGGCGCAATAAGCAGGCTCCACTCACCCCCCTACCCCTGGTCGCTATGACAACTGGCCACTGTGAGCATCCTGAATACTCAGTCAAAGTGGCTCACACACACCTACACTAACACACACCAGTTCTGACGCCTGTTCACAGATTCTCTCTCTCTCTCTGTCTTGCTCTCACAAGTCTCTGTCTGTAGCCCAGTCATTCACACGTTCACACAGCGATTTCGTTTGCAGATGGGGAAAACGTCAATCCTCTCAACAATGACTTCTGTTCTGACAACATGTCGCATCTGCGTGTTTTCCACCAGTCAATGGTTCCAAACATTCCCTCAGGGATACATAATCCTCCCATAGATTCTATGAGCGTGTGCCAGACACTGTTCTGTACCATGCAGTGTCTTCGACTGCCTGCCGACCTCCAGCCCCGCCCACACACTTTCCTCTAAGGTCAGAGGGTCAGGACATTGTGTCAGTCTCTAACAAATCCTCGTAGTGTTCCTGTTTTAGTGCTCACACATAAAACAACCACAGTATGGGATATGACTGATTTTGTCTGCGAGATCACACCGTCATCACACCAAGGTGATCTAAGAACATCTGCAGTGTCTTTTACCAACAGCAGAAGCACAGATTTTCCGGCTACAACAATGGCAAAGACAAAAAACTCATCAGGTAGTTGTAGGACCATTTCGATTTCCAGGACAATGGACCTACGTGAATTGTGAATTCTATTTACCTTTGAGACATTTCTACAATTCTATATATTTATCTATATACTGTATTTTTGTGCTGTGTCTATGCCCTTTCACTATGTCAATGTTTCTCTCCCTCTCTCTTCTTCTCTCCCTGCGTCATCATCCCCGGCTGGGTGCCAGGGAGCGAGGACAGCAGAGCAGGAGGGACGGAGGGGGTAACAGGAGAGATGACAGAGGACACGCGTAGGCAAGGCGCAAAATGCACTGAAAAAAAGCAGTTAGCGAAAGAGCATTAAAGAGAGAGAATAAACAAGTCAGAGATTAACCAAAGAGTCAAGTCAAAGGCAAGAGGACACGAGTCGTGCGCGCTAAAAACTCTATAGTCAAGGTTATTAAACAATTATCAGTTCAAACTATAGTACAGATGATGAGTCATCAAAATAGGATTGCGCTGTTTTGTTCCTTCTCTGTGCCGATTGGCACAAAACTGATTTGAACAAAGGTTCTGAGTAACTCCTATTGTATTAGTTAGTATGACTAACCAGCACTAATCAGCTCACCTCAAAAGTATTTATCTCATCAGAACATCAAAGGATGTGCAGCACAAGAACATTACACAAATATCCCTTCTTCCAAGAAGCTAACTTTTCATATTAAAAGGAAAAAACGGAGATCAGCTGTTACCTTAGATAGCCCCTAACCACTGACGTAGACAATTTTAGTCTCCACTGACTCAATTGAAAGCATGTGACTGA
>OMNV01003339.1:3591-19825 GCA_900303265.1 Brotula barbata
GCTGCGTTCTGAGGTTGACATTTCAGCCATCACACTTCATTTATCCTGCACTCCTGACCTACATGCCAGGTTGACTGGTGTGACTCGCTGTGCCCTGTCAACACACACACACACACACACACACACACACACACACACACACCAGCACCACTGCATATATTAAACTCCACACGAGCCTTGATGGAGCTGCTGATCCCTCCAGTAATCACTGGCGAGTGGTTTTTCCAAGATGAACATGTTTCCACTCGCCATCTTCGCCCTTCGTTTCACTTTGACAATTCAATCTAAAATCAATTGCGCCTTTTGACCATGAGGGGTTTTTAACCCTTGTCAAAACAAAGGCGAGGTCTGATAATGTTGCGTTCAGCTGTTGCGGTTGAAACCGCATGTGGTCCAAGTGCCAGGACCTTGAACTGAAGTGTGTATGACATCCGCTGTGTGTGCATGTATGCAGAGGGAGAAATCTACCAATGAACTCATCCCTATGGCTGTAACCATGAAAGCACACCGGACGTGCTTTATTACACACGGTTGTTTGTGTGACAATGATGTCACAGCTGTCAAATGTAAGCCGTGTAAAACCTGACAAAATGAGAAAGCGAGCAGCGTGTTTCCTGAGATGAGATCGCTCTGCGGAGGCGGTAGGTGACACGGTTGTACTTGTTTTGTATGTGAACGTGTGTGCATTTCAAAGTAGACCGCTGTGTGTATGTGTGTGTGTCTGTGTGTATGTGCTGCACACTTGTTTCTTTCAAGGCTTACAGGCTTATCTCAAAACAAGATCTAGATTACCACCAGGATATCCCTTTAATTGTGCTGCTTTCCTTTTTTGGTTACATTATGTTCACTTTTTCAACAAAGTAAATATACGTCCACGTCTCCACCAACTATCTTCGCATGCGCCTACACGCTCGTATACGATGGGGATTCCTGTTAGGGGATTGTAACGTGATGGCGGGTCGTGCGGCTGAGACCTTTTTGCGATTCTGAGTACCTTCTCGTCTCTTTGTACGCCGCCGGTCTGCGTGCAGCACCTGCTCACGTCCGCACACCTCATACAGTGAGAATAAAGAGCCTCCCATTATTCGGCAGAGTGTGAAGCAGGCTCGTGCACGATTCGGATCCACGGTCGCACACAAGACCAAAGCCTTTTCGGTCAATAGCAGCACGGGCTCGTGGTTTAAAAGGAGCATCATTACCTCCAGCAGCTTGTTGATGCGAGTAGGAAACGGACCCCGTGTCCTTTCAGGGCGCCTCACTTTGAAGGAGTGTGTCAGCCAAACGCAGAACAGAATTACCAAAATCGGGCGTTCCTGTGCTAAAGCTTGGTTGTGACTGACAGTTCAAAAACATAATGTGTCACTCAAGCATGCAAAATCTACCGCCGGTTTCCTAAACAAGGAGGAGAACACTTTAGTCCCAGCGTGGTAACAGCTTTTATTCTCAGCAGATTGGATGAGAAAACAACAGACTGCACATCTTGAGACTCGCCGCTCACAGCGAGTCCAGTCGCAGAGAGCTCTAACAAGCAGTTTGTTATGGTGACTTGTTTCCTCGCATCAATTTCTCCTTAATTTACCCTTGACAGAATAACCAACAGTAATTACTGTGGCGAACAGAGGGAGAGCCTGGTTTGTTGGCAAACACTTACAAACAGTTTTTGTACACGAAAACCAAAACAGTTGTTGGTATTGTACGTCTTCAGTTTGTTGCACTCCGTCTTTACGTTACCGATAGGAAAGATAAACACGGGGGGACATCAATCAGGCGATAAGGTCAATATTTGATTGAATTTATTTTCCACGAGACACCTTCAAAATGGCAAAGATTCTTCATCTCTCACATCATTCTTAGCAGAGTGAGAAAACCCTCTGGGATGGCGTTTAGACTATAAAGTAACAGTTAAACTCCCTCTCTCTCCATTAAAAGTGTACGGCTAATTAGATTCTGCTTCGCATACTACTTGAGGGAGAATTCCACCAATTTTCACTCATAAAATGTCTTCCCTTGGCCCTTGGAGACGGGTGTGACTCAATAGCACATTCAGAAGTGTCAGCAGGGCCAGCTGGATCATATCACAGTAGCACCTCCGAAGTCTCGCACACTTATCTCACACTCTTAGACAATGCGATGATAAAATGAACAAGAAGTTCACTTTTACAGTTTAAGGCTTTGAAGTGAAATAATTAAAAGATTTAAACATATGTACATAAACAGTATTATTTAGTCTGGAAACAGATATTTGCAGCACTGACCTGTAACCGTGGCCATCTGTTCGTTTCGATGCAGGGTGTGAATTAAAAAAAGTGAATTATGCAGTAAGTATATTTCAGTCGGCTGCAAATGAATAAAACTCGGTCAACGTTGCTTCTGTGAAATTCCACAATCGATATAAGTGGTACAGAAAAAGCATCAGCCACTTTATACTGATGCTGCTCACTATTTGGCAAGTTTTTTTGGCCATTTTAAAAAACATATTTCACATATTCCATGGCCTGCGATTCAACATGTGACAGCTGTTGAACGTAGATTGCTGCAGATAGATGAAATGTACACGACTGTCATCATATTCTTGCCTTTAAGTGGTCAAGCGAGCGTTGACCTTCACGTCACCTTCATCGCATCGGCTGAAAACATCAACAGCATTCATTGGTTGAACCGATGCAACAACAAACCGATTTTTTTTCCGCCTGGTGCAGCGCAAACGTAAACAGGATATACGCTTCATTTCAAATGGATGAATATAATCCAACACCTCATAATAAAGTGGGATCCACGTTTTACCCGGTTCTTCGGTTAACACTGCTCACTGATTCAGATAGGCCATCTTGTGAAGAGGAAAGAGAGCACAGAGAACACTGAGATAGTGCGGATCTGTGAGAGGATGGGAGGATTATCCATAGAGAACCATTTTCTTCTGGCCTTATTAAATCACCTGCCGTTCTGTAGCTGCTGGTTGAAGCTGCTCACAGGGCCACAGGCATCTCATAATGGTATGAGCGCTCCGGCTGAAACCTCCAGCCTGACAGCGCTTTAATAATCTCCAGGCTGACACTTAGACTGAGGCAGAGGAACTCTAGCGCTCTCTTTGGAGGAGACACCTTGCTCTCCCTGACAAGTGAGTATGCAGTGTAGTTATGAAAAGGGCTGCGGAAACATCCTGGCTGAGGTGAAATCATAAGATTTTAAATGAGATGTCAAGATTCATGCCTTTGACAGCTGACTTTGGGAACGTATTCAGAGCTCCGTGCTATCGGAGTAATGGAGGAATAATGGAAGCGCTACCTGGAATAATTGTGGAATTTCAAGCGGTGTTTAAATTGCACTGTGAGCGGGGAGGCGGTGTGATTAAAAAAAAAAAAAAAAAAAGTTTATTTTGGCGCTGTAGTACCTCGCAATCATAAACCGGAGTCCATACACAGTGATCATGTCCTCAAGCAAAACTAATCTCGAGATAGGGGAGGAGGATAAATAAAGGAGCGGATCAACATTCAAGTCACCTGGACGTATCAGAAAGCTCTTTATTACTCCAGTCAGGGCAATAAGACTGCAGGAGAGCTATTAAAGGCTCTCCTGCAAACATTAAGAGAAATGGAGGAAATCAAGCCAAGGCTCTCCTAATTGCTTACAGAGATCCGGGACTACAAATCCTGCAAGGAATTACTGGGATGGATGCACCTCATGACCGGGACATATTTAATATCCACTTGTATTTGAATGATCTGCAGTTTATCAACTGTTTTTACTCATAGGACGTTGAGAGCCTGTTTTGTTTTTTTTGTTTTTTGTTTTTATTCTAGTATTCGGGGGGGTTCTTTTCATGGAAATTTCACACTTCAAAGCAGTCGGAGTAAATCTAATATAAATCAAGGGGCGAAAAAATAAATAAATAAATAAATAAACAAAACGTAAGCTCTGCTGCACTTCACTTTTTTCTTTTTTAAATGTGTTAGTAAGCGCGCCAGTCTTCCTGTGTTGTTTCTCAGGGCAAATTGTGTCCGGAGAGTTCCCTGTCCAGTCATGCACAGTGACCTAATGATCTGAAAAGCTGTAACTGGAGCGCAGATATTGTTTCCAGTTCGCCTTCCTTCACCTTCGTGTCTAAAAAGTTGCCTCTACACGACCCTCTAAAATTGATTTACTGCCCCTAGCTGCTGCCTCTTTATCCCCGTCCAGATGAACAATTGTTGCAGTTGTGAGCAGTGGAGCCGGGAAATAAATGTCCCCTGTTTAAAGATTATTCCGACGAGCATCCATGCATTGACTGAGCTCCTTCTCGCCATGTAAGAGGATGCCACTGGCTGTCCCCGATTAGGGCCGTATCACACTGGGTTTCCATTGCAACGCAATAAAATGCAATATACCTCACTGTCACTCACGGGTTACGCTCGCTAAAAGAGTGTGGAACTGCTGGTTAAAAAGCAGAAAGATAAGCAAAATGTAATACAGGAGGTGTGGCTCTTTCATTGACGGCTTTAAAAATGGGCTTTGAACGGAGGAATAATAATCCAGCGTTGATCACAATCTAACCGGACTGGATTACGGTGACACATAATAAGGTTTACATTTTAAGTGACGATGACATCAAATACACAGCTGCTCCTTTGCCTAACAGGACTGACCCGTGAGTGACTTGTCAGCTTGTCAGTGGCGTTTAAAGACAAAATACCAATAAGCTGACACACATCTGCCGCCGCCAGTTTTTATCTTTCAAGCCATTTCTAGACAGGAACTCAGCTTTGTGCGGCGCATTTTCTCGCCTCTTTGTTTGGGGTTATCCTTGCTCAGACGTCCTTGTGACCCAGGTGCACGCCATGTAACTTTGATGTCCTCGGTTTGAATCTGGGTTGGAACTTCAGGTCCCCTCTTCACTTTCATTTTCTGATCAAAGTGTTTATTTCAACCCGAGCTGCATTCATCAGACACAGTCGGTGAGGTGTGCGGCCATGTTTCTTTAGCTGCTTACCTCCACAGAGGTGAGGGTGTCTTCCTCATCATGTCCTCCTCTGGGATGTGACATCGAGGTTCGTGTGGCTCGATCCAGACCTCCAAAGCCTTCTGCCGGATTTGGGTTGAATTTGGACCAGACTGTGAGGCTTTTGTTGAGCTAATTGCGGCTGATACACAAACAACACGCAGTTCCAGACGATTAGATCATCGGAGCTGATAAAAATACACCCAAATTGATATCATTCTGTCCCATAGGTGTCCTGGGAAACACAGAAGCGCCCTATGCAGCACATTTTCATTGAAAATAATATTTTAGATGTTTTCATACCATTTCGACTCGAGACTCAACCGTGCCAAGCTCTTTAATCTGAGATCACATTAAAAAACAGTAAACAGTGATTTTCACCCAATTAAATTCTTTGCCAGCCCAGTCAAGCAGCGAGAAAATCATCACAATTAGTAACAATTTGGCTGATAAAATAAGTCAAAGCTTCCATTTTGCACTTTCTCTGCTGTTTGTGCAGATCATGCAGAAAACATCTGGCAATTACCCAAATAGTAGGTGCATTCTGTCGAGATGGATAACCAGCTGGCTGTGATGTGCCACCTAATCCCCAAAAGAAGAAGAAGAAGAAGAAGAAGAAGCTTTGGCTGTGTGTCTTTCGCGCATAACTTTGTTGTTGTTGAAATAGTTGAGTGGCCCTAAAAGGTGGTATTAACGCATCGTTATAACAAAAGGATGCTCCTTTCTGTATCACCTGTTTGTGCACACACAGACAGTCACACGAGGATCTTCTTTTACGGCTCACTTCACATTTCACATGAGAGCAGGGGACAGAAACCAGACCTCCACACTTGCTCCGTTTGGTCGGCTCGCTGAGGCAAAGGGACAGGAAATCATTGCCTTCAAAACAACTCTGGCAAAGGTCGCGCAAATTAAGGAAATTCAATTAGTCACCTTGAGGAAAAGCAACAGATGCAGCGGAGGAGGCACTCAATAAAGTCTACATGAAGGAATGGAGTTGTTTGAAAATTATGTAATTGGTTCCCATTTGTAAAAAAAGGATTTGAAAACATGAAATACAGTCCATAGCCTACATTTAGAGTTATTAAGAAACCAAACATTCTATTGTTTCATCGCATCGAGGACAGGAGGAAGTTCGGAACTGGAGACTTTGACTACTTTGACCGTAGAAATGTCTTTTAGTAGCAGCTGCATTTACTTACCAATAACAATGTGCAATCTCATCGTGCAGAAAGGTCTTGTACGAGCTATCAAAGAATAAAAAATGTGAGGAAGGGCTGAAAAGGTCACGACTGGCAAATTTGCACCTATTGTGGGAGACACAGAGGAGCTGGTGGCTCTTTCAGCGAGGGGATTTATTAGATGAACAATTCCTTTGGTTGTTAGCGAGGTCTAATTAAGTCAGATACACAAAGGCTACGGCTGTATTCATGGAGTCGTCAGGCGTATTTGCACCTATCACACCTTAGGAGGTATGAATTACTCAAAACAAGGTGAAAGGAATTAGATTAGGAATAGCGAATGAAGATGATATTGAACTCTAACAGTGCCATGAAAATCTTTTTTTTTTTTTTTTATGGTTGATAATGAAAACTGGTGGAAATACTCAGTTTCCTCTCTTATAAAGTGGACGTATTTTACTGTTTGTGTAGTTTTCTGTTTTTAATTTAATTTAATTTAATTTAATTTAATTTAATTTAATTTAATAGCACTTGTGTGCCATTTTGGCTCAAGATAATCAGCGTAATATTGCATGATTTCACTGTGGGCATTAAGTGTTAAGATTATTAATTTGTGAGATACTTAGAGAATTTCTGGACTGTATTCAGTAAATTTTAGTCCATTTTTAGGGTAAGAGCATGGTGAGTGCACGGGTTAACTAACATAACACAACATAAAGAATTACCACTTGTGCTGTCACATAATGTTGGAATGACGGTTTTTGCATCACGCACATCATAAATGAGCAGATTTTACGGTACAAAACACAGTCTGTTTTCACTCAGTATGCACAGGTATGACGGCGAGAGTGGCAGTGGTTTCAAAAGAGAAAGCTATAGTTTACAGCTGTATGTGTTCATTAACTGCAATAACACAATATTTCATAATTTATTATTAAATATTACACTGAGAATAACGACGCCCATACGTGTCATCATTAGGTCCAAACATGACGTCTGTGCTCTCTCTCTCTCCCAAAATATCACGTCACAAAAAACTCACTTTCCCTTCCCTGTTTACCACCCACAATCTCAGTATATATGGAAAAAAGTAACACCAGCATGGAGCTCGCACGGATTTATTGCAGGAACAAAGGTTCACGGAGAGTGTGCCGAAGCCCTGTTGTCTATAATTTACATCCATGTAATGCTAAGGTAATGCCGGAAAACAAGGGATGCTCCAGGAGGGACCCATTCCCCGTGCTGTTAAAAAAGCCTGATCCAACTTAATGTTTTCTTATTATGCCAGACAGAATACCGAGAAAAAGAGGAGCGTGAGGCCCAGACGATTATTTACAGCTTATTAGCCTGATGCAGTAGGGCATTACTTAGCTCCATGCTGTGCAGCCCGTCATTTGACTGCATCCCGGGACCTCACAGCAGAATCCTGTCATCTCCGGCACGTTGGATGTCTTCGCACTTTCTTCCAGGGCACTGTGGCAAACTCTTTACTGATTCTCCAGGGATATAGAATGACCAACTTTAACTAAATGTCCTGTGCAGTGGCCCAGAGAAGCCATTTAAGAATGCAGCGTAATGTCCCCTCTGGCACATACCGGCTCGCCAATTAGAGGTCAGAATGGAGGTAGTTCTGCAAAGCACCAGTTTAGATAGATGATGTCATTGTTTAGGGGACGAACGTGGTGCAAAATAGAAAGCGAGGCACGGTCTCCGTTCCAAAAGGAAAGTACGTGCAACGCCGCCGCAACGTTGGTGCTTGTATCCATCACATTATGCATTTAAAGGGAATAACAAGTCTGAGGGAGAATATCACACAAACCCTATCGTGCGAAACAGGAAGCGTGCGTTTTAGGGACAGACGTACACTTCGTTAGCTCCGCCTGAGGACATTGGCTACATTTGCCTGAGGGCCCACATAGTCACTGGGACAGGGTCAAATGAGGTCATCAAAATTACCCAAGGCAAGATTGTGCATCGTATTTTGTGGTAACTTTGTTTTCCTCTGAGCCCGGTCTCGCACGGCCTCTCCTCTCTCTCTCTCTCTCTCTCTCTTTTCCCTCCATGTTCACGCGGTCACGGTAGGATTGGATTGAGCTAATTAGAGTTGCGTGTGAATACCTTTGAGGCCAGCATCTTTGCATGAATGTTGAGTGTGTGTGGCCATCATTTCTTATTCAACAGAGGAGAGAAACACATGCGGTCCAGGTGCGGGTGGGGGAGTTAATATTTTAAAGCACTGTAGGAGCCTTAAGTGACTTACATTGACTTTCAGATCACTTTTTAAATATTGAAACGTCTTGGATGTATACACGAGGAGGTACAAAGGCTTTATCAAAATTGTCACACGGCGACAGCGTGTCAAAGTCGGCGGTGGGAGTTTCCTTTCGGCTGCATTTTTCGCAATTTTTAGCTCCGAATTAACAAATGGATAATGAAAAATATATTACAAAAAAATGTTTTTATACCCGCTTGAAGTGGATTTTGTATTGAAGTAATTTGTAGAACTGTAATGATAACAGACTTTGGTATATTAGACAGAAAGCAATAGTGCAACATAAGCTAATTTATGGTTTCATCTGTAAGTAATGTAGTAATATAATGATAGAGATTACTCCAAACACTAACTTTGAACTGTGGTTAGACTTTAAATGTATATACACAGAGCTAAAGTTTATATTATTGCTCAAATCCACAGACAGACAAAATTATTTTTTAAAAAGTAAAGACCAGAGATCCAGCAAACTTGGAAATAACTTTTATAGCTCACTGATCTGATGCCGTAACTGAACATAATCCACAGATAAATTCGGAAATCCACATTTGAAGTTCCGTCCGAAACGTTGCTACGCGTCATATCTGAGTCACGTGATTGACCGTGGCATAAATTCCATTATCTGTCCACTTAAAGTCTTTAATTTCACAATTCCATCTCAACTGGAGGAGGTTGTGGACAAATCAATGTGTGCAATTAGACACACAGAGCCTGAGCAATTAGCAGTCGTGCTAATGTGCTGGAATGGATTTTCTGAGTCGGTTTGAGGAAAGCAATACTGTACAGCTAAATCTCCGTCCACCCGCCCTCCGTCAGCTTCTCCCAGACAGCACTCTCTGAGATTTCTGCCTCGCCCACGCACTCCAATATTATTATAACCAACATTTAATTAGAATAACCCGCTTCTGCTCTGGGGGATATAACTTTTTTTCTTTTTTTTTTTTTTTTTACATTTGAATAATTCAGGTTCTTTGCAGCAGATTATCTATTAAATAATCCAAAGTGTTGAGTCACCATGAAGCCTCAAAACCAATTTTTCCATTTTCACATTTCACTCAATTTGGCCTTCATTTACCATTTAAAAAGGTTTGGACAGGACATCAATACATTTTTGTATCGGGGAAAGTCTCATTGTCTAGTTCTGTACTTTCTGATTGCATCTTTATTGTTGCCAAAAGACAGAAATCCAAACATGTATGCACTGTTAACGTACTATATTATACTTGAGCTTTATCAGTACAAGCTTACCACTTATCGTCCCATCAGTGTTTTTGTGTTTATGTCTCTGTCTCTTTGTGCAGAGAAACCACTGACATTCCGTTTTTTTTTCTCCCTCCCTTCCCTGTCTTTGCTTTGCTGAAAGATGCACTGCTCCTTAACAGAAAGTGAATCCTGCTTTCTGTCCTCTTCAAAGAGCATCGATTTTTCTACTTTGCAGCACCCAAGGTCTGCACTAAGAACAAGCTGCTCCGATCTTATCACCTTACTTATTGTGACCTTGCATAGTACAGAATAAACACAAAATTAAGTGTTTAATCTGCTATGAATAAAGGGGAGGATTGGACTGTGTATTATGATATTACACCTATCATTTAACTTTATGGCCTCTGCTGTAAGCTGCGTCTGTTTATCTACACTCTCAGTTAAATTTTGCCTCATAACTTCAGATTTCATAATGCTCTCTTGTCTGCTGGCACACCTTCCCTCGGCTGTTTGTGAGCTCATATTTAGGCTGCAAAAGGCAGCGCGCGCACACACACACACACACACAGTGCCTCGGAGGCAGTAAACAAGTAATGGGTCTAATCATGGCAGGTGACAGCGCCTCCAAATTAATTCTTTCCCTCTGAATGACTTAAACTTGGCCCAAGGTACATGAGCAGAATTAGAACTGACAGGAGAACACAAGAGGTAAGGCTGCACAAAGGAGGAAATGAAGTGGATACGAATTTCCAAAACAAAAACATTACTCAATACATGATTGTGCTACGTGTTATTATGGAAATGGTATGAATCACATTGAAAATCCATTTGCAATCTTTGCTTTTGGGGGATAAGTTTAGACACTGATGATGATGCATTTTGCTAATTATCACAAAGTAAAATACAAGGTTTTTATCTGATGAATGTTTGCAAAATAATGTGCTTGCTCTGCCTGTGTGTGTCTACCCCAAAGGACACATTTCTCCTCTGTATGATAACATACGCGCTACAATGAGATATTTAGTGTTGAGCTATAAAAAGGCATAAACTATGGGGATAAGAAGTTTGCATCCAGGCATGGATTTGAATCGTCCTGCTCCTATTTGTGCTTCACATAACACAAAAACCCAGCATCGGTTTTCAAATTTGTCTAGATTTGATCAATGGTATTTGAGAAACTGGATGCAAAGGACACACGAATATATGAATAACTACAGGCCGACAACTGAGAGTGAGGCAAAACACAGCTGATGTCATCACAGAGAGCCATCGCTTCAGGATATGATGACACGCAGTAAAACATGCAAGATGACCAAGTTCGTTTGACCCAAATACTTTGATTAAAATACAGACCGGACAGGACCGATCATACAGCTCGAACTCTGCTTTCTGAGGAAATTAGTGAAAGCTGAAGCGTTGCACAATCAATATCTGCTTCTCTAACCATGGATTGACTCTTTCGTGTCAAATACAGCATGCATCTGCATGTTGTTAACTGGACTTTAACTCCTGCCTGCCTTTTCCTCAGAGTGCAGGATTGGTATGCATGCATCACAGGCGAATAGATTTTGGCCTCATAGAGAAAGACTGGAGACAGAATTGATGGCCTTGTGCTTTGCTGGTGGCGTCCTGACCCGCAAGCTCCAATAAACGACATCTACAGGACCTTGACATCTTTAGACTGCAGGATGAAATCAGAGGAATTGGTGGAAACAGGCAAAACTGAACTATAACACAGGAGGGAAAAATTATACAAAGGGACAGATCATAGAAAAAATTTGATTCTTTTACTCCCTAAAAAACCTTGAGGGACTTCTAAATTCAATCAAATTGAAAGATTCAAATGTATGATTTGAGGAGAAACAAGTGAAATCAAAACTTGTTCAGGGCATCTGTCAAAAGTGCACAAAAATAGTTGTTTCTGTATTCTGTGATGATACACGTTATGCAATTATGGTGATTGGTGGCCATTCTGAAAAATGAATAGTTTGTCTCCTTTTTTTTTTTTTTTTTTTTTTTAAAATGTGCCCGATTATTCAACTTTTTTTTCTTCCAATAAGTTTCTAACACTTTTACACTTTTAAACATTTGTAACAAATCATGCAGACAAATCTTTTTTAAATAATAAGCGGTCATCACCGGCCATTATTCTCGCAGGTCCACATAAATTGACAAAATATTATTTTCAAGCTGGGTAATAATCCCAGATGTGAGGAGTTTTCTTTGTTTTCTGTCTAGACTAATAACGTACTTCCTCCAGTACTGTATGTTCCTATCAAATAACCTCCATTAACAATCACACAATATTTCCATTTGACAAATTGCACAGCGGGATTGTCATGGAGTCAGCACAATACCCCCATGATGCCGCCATAACTCCTGTCATACGCAGGTTGTACTTAGTAATTTAATCTAATTGCAGTGTAATGTAACTGATACAGGGGTGGCATGAGGGAAGGGAGCCTGCGGGGAAAGAGATGTAATTATTGAATTGATTACCGAGGCTCTAGATTGACAGGCCTGGATACTGTAAAGTGATTGGATGGGGCGATTGAGAGGAGAGTTGGTTGGGAATAGTCTGTGTCTGTGTTTGTGTGTGTGTGTGTGTGTGTGTGTGTGTGTGTGGTGGAATCAAGAAATGAGGGAATCGAAAACGCCTGGGGCACGAAATTTTGTTCTCTCTGTTGTTATAACTTTTCCACTGATAACTACCGGCACACATCATATATAGTGTACACAAACCGAGCTCAAAGCGTGGAAGTAGATAACGTGCGCTTGGAGGAAGCATCCGGATGGATCCACGCGTGAAACAGTATTTCGCCGAGGTGAATTAAGTTTGCTGTATGGAAAAGGTGAATAAGAGATGGAGAGTGTTACGACGAAGCGGCGTTCGCCCTTTCTCTGGAGTGAGATATCAAAGAAGCCTGGTATCGATCGATGGAAACGATCAATAGCGAGCCATTGCACCTTTAGTATTTGTTGCTCAGCAGTCTGCCTTCCTCTGGAACGGGCGATCATGACACTAGAACTGATTGCTGCGTGTGCATGTCCTTGTGCACATAGCCTGTGTGCGTTAGGATAAGCAGAAGGTGTTAATGTACATTTGGCTGGTATGTGTGTGCAGGTTGGTGTGTGTGTGTTCCTGGCTGCTGCAAGCGTTTATTTTACACGTATTTGTGTGGATTCAAACGAGAAAGAGTTCCAGTTATCCTGACAGGAAGCAGGAAGCTCCCGAGTCTGTGCAGACCGACAGCAGCCACCGTTTGGTTTCCAGTACAAAAAGCTGCATACATACATTTACAATTATCCACTTTACCATAAAGTTGTTCATTTTTATATCTCCATTTTACCCTCTCGCTCTTGTGTTAGAGCTCAACATATAGGCTAAAGTTTTCTATTTTCTCTATGATAAGCCTGCTGTCCTCACAAACTGCTTTTAGATCTCTAGGCAGGAAAAGAAGAGGGGGGAAAAATTTCACCTTTGAGCTGTTCTTCGATTTTTCTACAACACCCTTCATTGTCCAAAGTGATCGGGCTTCCTGCTGTCCTGGCGTGCTTGACCAAGTCTTATCGTGGAAATTACAAAACAGGTTTCAAGCACGACGTGGCACACGTACATTGCCGACACATACAAAACGCGTGCCAAAAAAATGCCTTCATAAGAGCTGAAGTATATGTGTTGGAGTTAAAGTAGACTCTTTTTGGTATTTTGAATCTTATCAGCTCTCAGCCAGTTTAAATGGAGGAATGTACTGCCAAAGTAAACCTAAAAAAAGGACCCAAGAATGGATGAGAAATAAATCCCAGACTGTTCTGAAGTGGCTACAAAGAGTCCTGATCTGAATCCCATTTAAGTCTGTGAGAAGAACAGAAACCTGCAATTGGTAGACGGCACCCGTCAAACCCAAGAGCTTCACAGAGCTACTTTAGGATTCAAACCGAGAGTTAAGATGGCCCGTGAGTGCCATCAACAAGCCTATTAACACAAAATACCACTCTAAGTATTATGTGAGAAAGAAAGAAAGCACTAATAATCTAATTAATAATCCTTCCATCAGTCCCTCAAGGGATGGACATATGGTTTTTGTTGTAAAGTCAAGACCAAAACACGACAAGCTATTATTCTTTATAATCATTTTTTCCTTTGCACTTTTTCTGGTTTTGCTTTGACCAATTGTTTGTGGCTCACTTAAGAATTACACCACATCGTTAAAAAAGGTTTGATGTTACAGTATGCCTTTTTTCAACACAAACAAAAAATATTCCAAAGGGGGAAGTAGAGCTTTAAAAATAAAATCACTGTGTACAACAAAGATATGGCCTATTTTCCTTGACAAATTCTGTTTACCTTAGTCAGGGCAGGAAACATTCATGCAGAATCATCGCATTTTTACTCCATATCTTTTTGAAGATATCATTATTAAATACAGACATGTCATACAACTCATTACATCAATAGAGTTAGTGCTATTAATACAGGTTCTTTTGTATTTTCAGTGATATTAGTTCATATTTCCTCTTGGCGCTGCCATTTTCCTGCTTTAAAACTTGTCTCATCATGTCTCTGTGTCTCGCCGCTCTTTTTTTCATCTTTGTGAAATGGGATATGGCTCCTGCTCATTTGTCCAGTACCTTTTGCCAAAGATTTTTGAGAAGCCGTGGGGAGAGTCCCATAGGACTGTCTAGGAAGAGAGCCGAGCCTCTAGCAGCTGTGTTTTTGTTTCACTTTGTCGAAAACTCAAAACTGTTAATGGCTGCTGTGCTGTTTTATATGCTTTGTTATTAAATGTGATCAAACAAAGGCATATTAATAGTCTTGAATTACACTAAATGCTGTAACAAACATACACTCTCATAATGACTCCATCAGCATGGATGAGACATGTACACACATATATACAGTATATATGTCTATAAAGATCTTGACAACAAGATAAATACATGATGATGAAGTATGGAGTCTCCTTCAATGCCTTTTTTTCACACCGGTGGAGTAGAAATGAAAGGGGGAATAATGTAAACTGTTGCTTGATCACCAAGGCCAGTGCTGCCATTTTCACATTTCTGCTTTTTTATTTATTAAAACTTTTGATCAGCACCCAAACAATGATTGCATTTTCCTTGTGATCTATCTATCTATCTATCTATCTATCTATTTAATCTAATCTATCACGGTTCTCGTATTTCCGACAGCACGGGAAAGCCGCATACGACTGTAGTAGTTTGACCGCGTTGTTGTTGGCTTGTGGGAAATGTAGTTTAATCCCGTTTAAAAGCAATGCTTCCGGCTTGGACGGAAAATACAAGTCCCAAGTTCCTCAATGCGGAAGTACTGCCACAGAAAACCGCTAAGTTTAGCAGAGACATCATAGAGGGGAAAATGTCTAACGTTAAGAAAAGAAAATTAGACAAAAGCCGTCAGGACAGCTTGTACTTTGACAGCTACACCGATGTGACTATCCATGAGGAAATGATAGCGGACCACGTACGGACCAACACGTACAGAATGGCGATCCTGAGGAACAGCGAGGCTATACGGGGTAAAGTTGTGCTGGATGTCGGGGCAGGAACCGGCGTTTTAAGCATCTTCTGCGTGCAAGCCGGTGCAAAGAAAGTCTACGCAGTTGAAGCGTGTTCGATAGCCGAGCAGGCAGAGAAAATCGTTAAACAAAACAAGATGGAGGACAAAATCGAAGTGATTCGGGGCACGGTAGAGACGGTAGACCTACCGGAGATGGTGGAGGTAATAGTGAGCGAGTGGATGGGATATGCCCTGCTCCACGAGTCCATGCTCAACTCAGTCCTCTACGCCCGGGACAAGTGGTTGAAAAAGCCCGGCGGACTCATCCTGCCCGCTAAAGCCGAACTCTACATCGCTCCCATCTGTGACGCCGTGGTGGAGGACCGGTTGCATTTCTGGTACACGGTCAAGGACCAGTACGGAATCGACATGTCCTGCATGTCCGACTTCGCCAGGAGATGCATCATGAACTCTGATATCACGGTGAACTCGGTGGGGGTGGAGGACGTCCTCTTCCACCCGGCCTGCTTCGCCGAGCTCGACCTGTACTCCGTGACCGTGGAGGAGCTCCGTGCCGTGAAGGGCCAGTTCAGGGGCGAGTGTTTCGGCTCGGCCGCGGTGAACGCCTTCTGTGTCTGGTTCACGGTGACTTTCCCCTGCCCGGATAAACCGCAGCCGCTGGTTCTCTCCACGTCCCCGTTCAAACCGGAGACCCACTGGAAGCAGGCGGTGCTCTATCTGGACACCCCGGTCGATGTTGTGCAGGACACAGTGGTTACCGGAGAGGTCAGTATGTATCCCTCGGAAGAAAGTGCTCGACATATATGTATCCATGTGGACTACACCATAGGAGAGCACAAAAGACACTCCAAGACCTTCTCCATCCCGGACTGGAGCTCCGAGACCCAGCAGTAGTGGGATCCACGTTAACAGCTCAAGTCCTGATGCATCTAGTTAGTGTGAGGTGTCACCAAGTCTCCCAAATGTGCTAATACATGAAGTTTCTGACATTAAAGTGATCATTCTTAGTTTTTGCTAGTTAGTTTCTTCTTCTCTTTTTGTAGTATTTTATTTTTTTTATT
>OMNV01003340.1:4229-35724 GCA_900303265.1 Brotula barbata
TGACTGAGGGGAGCGGGAACACAAAAGGAAAAGGACTTGAGTGACGTCATCGTTTGCCCTACGTGAGTGACTTTGTCAACGTGATGTGACCTCTTGTCTCAGAGGCGGTGGGCGGATGCCCTTTTGCAGTTAAATGGAAACACACACACATAAGACACACAAACAAAAACCGGCACAAAAACATATGCTTACGTCTGTTTGAGCACCATCACAGTTTGCCCCAGCATTTAAAACAATTTATAACCCTCTACCCCCTTTAACTCAACGTGGCCTGACTGTTTCTGTGAATGCTGACGCACTTCAGGCCCCTTCATCACGGGCCATTCATTAAATTAACAATCATTACATGCCGGCAATCATAAATCAACCTCCTACAACAATGATAGCAGATAACACAACTTATAACAGAGCTCACGGCCAGCTGTATTGATTCTCCTGTCGTTCCGCCGACAGCTTCCCGTGCGTCAGTCATGCGTAGTGTGTAAATTTCATCATAACTAACAGCAAACATGGGAGAGGAAGTTTCATATCCGCACGTTGTCAGTGTTTATGTTTTGAAGTGGTATGCAGTCGGAATGAAGCGCTGAGCACAACAGTTCGCAGGATGAATGCATTTGAAATGTTGGGAAATCAAAAAGACGTCTCTCCACCGCACGCAGCAGGCCGCGTTCCACCACGCGGGCCAGGGAGGCCCGACCTCAAGTTCACCGAAGTGTCAGCGCCGGTTTGAAGTGACTTTGACGTAAAAGGGAATGGCACAGAAGATACACTGTGTGATTGTTTCAGACTGAGGTGTGTACCCTTATGCAGCATGTGTGTGCTTTGTTTTTCCTTGTAATTTGTTACATAAACTATGGACTGTCTATCCCTCACATTTCACAAACAGACTCTTATCTCTGGAATAGTGAGAGTAAGATATGGAAGTAATGTGTTTGCGTGCATTTTTCTTAACCACCATTATCGCTATCTCCCACTGACATGTCTGAGTCTGAGCAGTGTTTTCTTCGCACGGCTGGACGAGCTGTCACAACCTCAAATTTTTTCCGGTTTTATTTTCTTGACCTTCATCTCGGTGGATGAGGAAGATGTGCTGAAGCTTTGTGTTAAGAAGCACTTAGCTGGCCACCTTTATCGTTGCACAAGTGTGACTAAGAAGAATGACACGAAAGTTATTCTAATCTCTGTGCTCTAGTTCCCATATTTATGTGCACTTTGACCCCCTGCTGTTCCCAATTAGCCACAAATTGCTCCGTTGAAAGGATGAAATGCCTCACATGTCTTCGTTTATCAATAACAGTCTGTGAGTCAGGCCGTTAGAAATGAATGCTGTACAGATTTTTACATTTTTGGCACAGAGTTCACACACATTAACATTACACCCCTACAACCACTGTCTTTTTATGTCTCCCCCTCCCTTTTCCACTTTCTTTTCATGTTCATCCATCATGTCCATCCTCATCAGAAGGTCACTGCCGGCTGTTTGAATGGTGTTGGGTGGCCTCGGTGTCTGCCTTCTATTACAGACGCCCTTGCATCTGGCTAGACCCCTGGCAGTGCCAGGAAGCATGCCAGGAATGCACGGAATGGCCCAGTGAGCGATAACAAGGAACTTCCCCACAATAGAGTGGACTTAGAGCCCAGAAACAACAGACGCACTGACTAACGCTGGGGATAAAAGAAAGGGATGACGGAAAAGAGTGGGATGGGACGGAACAGGATGCCTGGAGAGACACGACGCTAGGTCTGACATTAAGACAATACTCCAGGGTGATGATAGGGATGACGAAGATGGAGTGAACAGACACATTAAAGGCGTGAAGACGGGTTGGATCGAGATAGGAGAAGAGCTGTATTGATAAAATTGGAGGAAAGAGTTAATGAGCCTGATAAAGAGATGGAAGTGATGGAGTAAGATGGGCAAAACAAAGTATGGAAGTCATGGAAGACAGGGATTGAACAAAGATAAGTGACGTCAAAGATGTGAAACAGAGAATCGCACGTCCACAGGGCGGACAATTGTGAGAAAGGAAGAAAGCACAGAGATAGAGGTATGACACAGGAAAGGCGAAGCAATTTAATCTGCATGTGATGGGGCGATCCTGACAATCCAGTGGAAGAGGAGGAGACGCACACATCGCACACAGATTTCTGCCCCATGAGTCCTTAGGTTTGACTGACAGGACCTCTATGTGACTCATGGGCACGGCTTTTCTGTCACCCCCCGCCGCACCTCGCCCACTGTGCCATCTGTAGGGGCTTAGGTTTTAGGTTCAGGAGTAATCACTACGAAATACACCACCATTTGAAAACGCGCACACACACCGGCTAGACGGTGATTTAAATGATCTTAACCTCTGTGTCATGCTGCTTTTAGAGTGTCCACCAACATGTCCAGGCTTCATCCCTGCTGTCTGGCTGCTGTTGCTGATTTGGGGGCCACTATGTAATTGTTTTGAGCTGCCAAATTGCACCAGAAGGGATTGAATTTCCTACCGCCACCATAGCCCCCCAGAACCCCACCCCCGCAGTTTTTCTATTTCCTCTGGATTACATCAGCATTTAGGCTGCTTCATCTGTGAGCAAGCACATACCTCACAATCACGGTGGAGGCCAGGATTATGTCTAATGTGTTACAACAGAAAGCCGGATGGGGGGGAGGGCCGGAAGTGTCAACTGCCCTTCCTTGTGTATAGTTTAGTGCAAATAGCTAAGGTCGGAGATGATTGATGGTGATCAGGTTTCTGTGTGTGTATGGGCGAGTTATGAGAATGCCTGTGAGACTGCATGAGTGCGTATCATTTGTATTTGGCTTGACCCCAGTCTTTTCTGTCTTCAGATCATAAATAAGACAGATCTCATGAAGAACTGAAATATTATCCATAAAAACTCCCCAATGTGTCTTATCTTGTTTGAGAATGATTCATTCCTATAACATCACGATCCCTACACAAACCTGAGCCAGTTGTAGTAATAAAAATGAGGTGGATAAACCGTATTCTGGCCAAAATCTAGGCTTATGTACTCATAAATATTGAACATAATATTCAGTCTTGCATGACAATGTAAGTAAACCAGTCAAAGAGCAGTGGATCAGATCAACCCAGCTCAGGGTTACAGTGATGCATGAAAGAAAACGATGAGATAAATTACACAAAAGTATGTGGCGTCCTGAAGAACTGTACTCCGAACACTTTGATTCAATGGCTTTTTGACACACATTGAGAAAGCTGACGCAAGGCAGATGGGTGAGTGTGTGAGTATTAAGACACCGATTCGAGGCGGTGGAAGGCACAGGGAGACAAGGAGGTGGTAAGTAACTTTTTTTTTTAAGTCCATTAAAGAGAACCCCTGGGAAGTTTGGAATACTGACACAGCTGAGGTGGAGCCCAGGGCAGTCAGGCAGGAGGCAGGGTGTTTTCATGTGTTTATGTGTGTGTTTTCCTTCACTACTGGGCTTTATATTTGGTTGCAGGGCTGTCTCTCAGGCGCTCAGCTCAGAGTGACAAGGGTTCACTCAGGGGTATAGGAACAAGCCTGAGGGATGACCTGTGGAACAACCCTGTTATCCTCTCGGGAGAGATGCTATTGAGGTGCAGTCCCCCCACCACCCTTCACCTCCAATGTGCCGAATCAGTGGAAGGCAGAAACCCAGAGAGTATCCCTGACACTAATATGGAAAAAAGCCTGTTTGGAGCGAATATAAGGGCAAATATTATTCTTCCTGAGCGTAACCACGGCGAGCACCTCTGACCTGGCAGTGAAAGTGCTGAAACAAAAAGCCCAAAGACTTTTTCTGCTCCATCAAAGGAGAGCTACATAAAATAAACACGGCCATCAGATTACCACGTTGAACACGGGGCCGCGTTAGCCCGCGCCGGCCGCCCTGCCGCCCAACCCCATAGCTCTATGGGAGTTAAGTGTGGGGTCCGCTCAGTCAACACCATGACGCAAAATGGAACAAGCCTCTGACAGAAGCCCCGGGCTGATGGAATAAGGCCCCTACCCACAGGCCCACAGGCCCCCCGGCCCGAGAGAATGAGAGAGGCAGGAAAACAGAAAAGTGACGAGGAAAGGAGGGAAAAGGGAAAAGAGGACATTTTAGGGGGAAAAAAATGAGGAAAAGACCACCATTTCCAAATCGGTGGCATTGGCCCTACGCCAGATAAACTCACACACGTTCACATGAAATGCACTGTTGCGGCACCGTGCAGCGAGCAGGACAGACAGCCGCCAGTGGAGAGAAGGCCGAGGCAGGGCAGGGCAGGGCAAGGCAGGGTGTAGTGGTTGGTGGTGATGGTTGTAGCTGCCAATGAGACTTTGAGGCTTCACTGGCTGCTCCCACTAACACTGGACAGCCTCAGCCTGGTGGATCTGACCTCACAGGGGTTCTTTATATGCCTGCGTGCCCCTGTGTGCATTTGTGTGCGGGGGCATGCATGTGCGCGCCACAAAAAAAAAGAGTTTGTGTGTTTATGTGTGTAATTCACATCTGGATGACGTAACCAGTAGAAAACAGATCTGTCCCTTGAGGAAGACCAAGGGTTTTCTCTTGGCCCCTTACTCACCTCACTGAGACTCTGCTGTCCGCTTCACCGGTGGAGTCTCCACAGTCATCAAGGCCTCTCCGACCTCACCCACGTTTGACTGATTTCCATCGTGGCACTTCTGACCTTCTCTCCACCCGTCTCAAACCTAACACAGATTCCGACACCTCCGGTCTGTGTTTCTGTCTGTCTGTGAACTTTTAGAGATTCCCCTGGTCCAGTGTTAACAAAGGCCGCAGGCTGGAGTCATTCATAATATTCCACTCATCACTTTGTTTTAGTCTGGAACTGCCTTTCTGACACTCTGGTGAGTGTGCATCCTAAAACTTTTACTCCTGGCACACAAACAAGAAATGGAGCTTCTCTTCCCAAAATATTGGTCTCAAAAACTTTGGTTCCTTTACCATGTAAGGAGATGATAAAAAAGAAATTCCAGACGGGAATTGGGATAAGAAATGCCATTTCACAATATTTGGTAAATGATGACTACTTTGAACGTAAACAATCACATTTTCCTTAGAGAATGGCTCAGAAGCTCCATCTCAGGCTCTACAGTCATCATATGCTGCCCTTTCCCTTCACATATGACTTGGGGAAAAAAACCCTCTCCTTATACCGTAGGCTTTATGATGACGCAGAGAACAGGTAAAGTGTTCCCAGATTACAAATAGATACTGTGACTGAGGCAGACTGTAGTTGTTAGTGTTAAATGTGAGAGCCACGGGCTCTTTCTGGTTCCTGAAAATGACTCCTGTGCGCACAACAGTGAATACAATCACTGTGGTCCACTGGGCCTCACACCAACAGCATTGCATTACCCTGCAGCCTCCCTACTGTTCTCCTTTTCTTTTCATCCGTCTCTCTTTCTCCTCTGACTCAGCTGTTTTGTAGGAAACTCCGTCTCTTTGAAGAAGGGAAGAATCTTTCATTACTCGACAGCAGGGAGAAAGAGGGAGATGACAGGGAGAGAATAACTGCCTCATTGTCTTCAGCCCCCCCACCTCTATCCACCAATGGTAATTGTGTTTAAGCTAATTACAGAGAGTCGCTACAGCAGGTGTGGGACTCAGCACCTGGATAAAGAATCCTCCTTAGGTTGTGTGTGACACACACAGAGGATTGTGTGTTTGTTCTCATGTAAGGGGTGAGCGTGTATGACTTGGCATTTCTGGGTGAAAGTGTGTATGACATTTTGTCTGTGATGGAGATCACACAAAAGCAAGTGTGTGTCACATGCTTACTAAACCTTACATGTTACTTAATACTATTCAGACAGTGTTGTATCATAAACTACCATACACAATCAGCAGGGGGCTATGCTAGCCCAAAGCCCATCTGTGTTTTATTATAAGGCTACAGGCTACATCTGTATTAGATTACTGGAAAGTTGAAATTAGCACACAAACAGGGTCTCACTCTCACTCATACACCACATTGAATTTCAAATGAGAGTGATTACAGTCACTTAACTGATAGCCTTAACCACAGGGTGCCTCTTCATATGATTCATAATCTATAACCAGCCTTTGTCAATAGAACGCTTTTTGATGTCAGCAGCGTAAGAAACTGGGAATACAGAACTGGAGACAAGAGTCATGATGTAACTAAGGGTCTCTCACGGGACTTGATGTTTTTGTGCTTTTTACCGTAAAGGAATTCATCTGCAAAGCTGACCGGACGAAAATGAAGCCATTTGGCCAGAGGCCATGGGATAAACATGGCGCAAGAATTTCTGGAGAAATAAGACGTCAGAGGGTTTCATTCTCAAAACAAAGCAGGTGTGAATGTCGTGAATTGTTTTTTCAAGACGTCTGGCTGATGAACAATGATTTTGGCTGGATATGGTGTATGGCTAAGTAGTGACAGTAACCTGTTTTCTTTAGGCTGTTAGTCACCGCCCTTGATGACATCACCTGTCTGTAGCCTGTTCATGAAAACCACTCACTAATTTATCCTTAATGATTGAAGCTACTGGACATTTTATGGGACTGGGTGATACGCCTCATTAATGAAATGGGAACTTCTACCAATCTACAACATAATTTCCCTCTCCTTGTCACAAGGAAAGGGAAATGAAAATCTCGCCTGTGTTTAAGTCACCAGCCCTGACCTTTTGAGACAATTTACCTTGGTAAAGGTAACCTTTGTGTGTGGTCGTCACACGTCATTTACTTGCTTGAGTCATTACCCTTCACATAATGCTACCACCATTACAGGAAATGAGAATGAGCCTTTGGAGCAGATGATAATTCCGAACGATCCCCCCCCTCAGGCATGTCTACCTGCAGACTCATCATTTTACGTCAGAGGGGAATGAGTCCTGCATCGCCACCTTGTGGTATGTTGACATCAAGCCAGAGCCAAGCTCCAGGGGCCCTTTTACAGGAAACGAGTTTGTCAGGGATCATCCGGAAACTCTAGGTCTTCTAGACTTGAATTCAGCATTTTATTAAAAATAAGTAGTTTAAAAACATACTGGGAAGCCAAGTAAAGCAGAAATTAAAGCATAAGACTACATGGCCAAACAGACACGAGGTTTTACTCATTGATTTAAAATTCAAAAGTTAAGGACATACAAAGCCAATACATTTCTGTGTAAATATCTGACTGGAAGTGGAATGATATGTAAATATTAAATGTAGTTCATTTCAACTAAAACAAACACTTCCAGATTGCATTTTTGGAGGTTGAAAGTTTGAAGATCCAGGCGTAATGTGGGCTTTCTCAAAGCCGCGTCCTCTGATTGGCAGGGAGCTCATCCTGGTCGAGTCCCCAAAGGAAAGTGCGGAGACGCGTCACTTCCTTTTGAATCTCTGGACTCGGGATTGGCTGGGAGAGGTCAAGCCGAGGAGTCTCGTTTGGCAGGATGAGGGGTGGATGGTCCAGGAAACTCTCAAAGATATCTACATTTTTAGAAAAGTAAGAATATAAATCATTGGCTCGATAGATAATTATAAAATGTTCTTATTTTATCACAATTTTTATAGAATGCCAGAGGCTTGACGATTGTATGTTCAGTTGTTTACACATATTTACCTCCGCTCAGCTCTGTGCCTGGTGGAGGGGCCCAGGATGCTGGTGGGGCTCGGGTTGGTCCCAGCTTGTAATGTGTGAGCAGGTGGTGCAACTGGGATGGGCTTAGCAAGGCGTGTTCCTCCTGTAGACCGGTCCAGGATGACTGGAAGAGACGGAGACATTAGACAAATGGTCCGATAGAGCTATGGAGGCCGACCGCACGCTCTAACTGGATTACCTGAATGAGTCGCGTTTTAGGCACACACAGAAAGTTCACTGTGACTGAAAGCTTCTTCAAGAACTCAGAGGCAATGTCTCCTAATCCTGCCCCCTGCAGCCAGTCCAGAACTAGGTCCAGGTTAGTGCGGATCTGGACTGCTCTGGACCAAGAAAACAGTCCATCTTGAAAAAAAAAATAAAAGGAAGAAAGGGGAGAGAACCGTAGAGACGAATGTGTCATTTTGTGAATAATCTGTGAATGTATTGCCTAAGAGATCACTTTCATTGATATATAAGATAGATTCTAGAATTCTCATCCCCTACCTCTCTCCAACAGGGTATTGATCAAGGAGGTGTTGGTGAAGAAGAAGAGGTAGCCAAAGGTTTGAGACGTGAGGGGAGGGGACAGACAAGCCTCTCTGGATAGCATCAGGGAACAACGGTACACTTCCACCAGCCCTGCCACTTTGGGGGGCAAAGCAGACACATCATCCTCCTCTCCTGGTCCTGCTTCTGTTTCTTCTCCCTCTGCACCCCGTACTCCATCTTTCTCCTTCTCTTTCTCCTCGCTGGAGAACGGGTTGGTGTCCAGGAGAGCAGGGAGGAGTGAGTAGAGGGTCTTTGGACAGAAAGAACAGACATTAGCTGCATTGTAGTTTTTGGAAGGCAAGGAAGGAGGAAAAGATACACACACACACACACACACACACACATATAACATATATTTTACCTTGGTGAGGTGATACACACACTGCTGGAAGGTGTGCATAATGACATCATCCAGCTGTGCCAGGGCCTCTGAGCAGGTGTCCATGTCAGCTGTCAGTACAGGATCCCCAGGGGCTTAAAAGAAGCAATCATTAAGTTAAATTAAAGAGCTTCTGTTGCTTTTATTTCTCTGTCTAATGTTGTCAAATGTTGCCACTGTCAGCAGCTTTCAATTATTTACAGAAACAGTAATTTTCCCTCTTTCACCCTCACCTTCAAACTCCCATTCTTTCTCCATGGCCTCAACTTTGACCTGGAAGAAGTTAAGGAGCTCTGTAGCATTTGACATCCAAAACATCAGGGGCCGAAGGTCAGACGACAGTTTCTGAACATTAGGCGTGCTAATCTCAACATCTTGGTCTGCAGAACTGAACACATTTGTTCTCATGTTGTTAAGCTGTAAAATCCTTGAAATGATTATCAGTCTTGTCCCTGGTTTGTTTGGTCTTTGAAGGAGTGATAAATACATGATACTCTTGAGTAAAAATAGCTCAGGTTATTATAACTTTGCTATTTTTAAACATTATTTCAACATCGCAGTGCTTTTACAAAACCACAAAAATGCGTGAAAGACATAACAGCACTCGGCCAAATGAATAATTTCGCTGGAGATCTCTAAACAGAGGAAACATGACGTCGAACAAAAAATGTTCTTACTTTTGCGTGGGATGCTTATCCCCAAATTCCTTAATGTTATCCTGTAAAGAGAGTTGGAAGCAGAAGAGAGGAGAGACATCGCAGCTTAGTGAGGGGGCGGAGGGGGGGGAGCAGAGTCTAGCCCTGCAGCCAGGACAATTACAGCACATTTTCCAGCAGGAGGGAAGTGACATCAACTCATCCTTGCTCCTGTCCACAACCTACCAGGCCACAATGAAGGGCATATGTCTGTGTGATGGGGTTTCTGTCTGACTGTCTGACTGATATTCTCCTGCCAAATGGTTTCAGCTCATCATCATTATTTGCCCAAGTCCCTCTCTGTTAATAATTTAACATGGGAGCCAGGCCCTGGACAGAGATTAGATCATACTACAAACTGTATCACGTCGCATTGCATGCATTGAACGTTATAACTTACCCAGACGATTTCTTTTATTAGATTGGCTGCCTTCAGTAGTATCTGGGGAGTGAGAGCAGGATCGAGGTGTTTGGATGCATGATCTATCATGATCGACAAGAGGTAAGCCGGAGCTAAAGGCCCGCCCCCAGAGTCTGGAGAGGAATTTTTGGAGATAATCTCCTATTGGAAATGTGGAAGATAAACATTAAATTAGTCTTCAGCAGAAAAAAAGAAACATAGACGTGATAAAGCAATCCAACCTCTGCAAAGTTGACATTCATAGTTGCAAATGAATACAACAATTTCACAACGTAAGGGCCCAATACAAAGCACATAGTTGAAGCTGCTTATTTTAAAAGAAATAGTCTTTATGTTGTGTTGTTGTGCATCACTTTTCTGGTCAGGTTGTGTAGGTTCTGTGTTTTCTTACCTGTAACAGGGCATCTGCATGGCGAGGATGGAACTTCAATAGTGCCTCAGTAGAGCCCAGGTACTGTCTCAGTGCTTCCTGTCGGTCCACCAGCCCTGAGGGACAGCAGGTGGTGGGGGCGTCAGCCTGCCACGGCAGTGTCAGTGCCAGCGGTGGAGCTGGGGTCACACGGGGGTCACGGTACAGGAAAAGGAAGTGACTTCCCACACCAATCACATCCCCAGGCTTTAGAACAGTCTCCCGGTAAAGAGCCACTCCATTGTGGGTGACTGCCCCTCCTCTGAAAGGCCGCATCAGAGCTGGGGTGACGTGAAATAATAATCATAGAAAGTATGTCATTTTCCTCAACAGGTGGGTGAATGGTAAATTTGTGGGGCAACTAGGGAACCATATATATATATGAAACAGGTACCTTGTCCAGAGGGCGTCTCGGGAACAGCTGAGTCTCTCCTGACCAAGAGGTGTCTGACTAAGAGGTCAGGAGCAGAGAGAAACGTCTCTACCTTCAGAGGCCTCTTTCCCTTCCTCTCTCGCTCTCTATCCTTCTCTCTCTCTCTCACCGTAGGTTTCCTTCCAAACACATGCGTATGTCCCGCCATGATGTACAAAACAAAATCCTAAACAAAACACCCACAGTGAGGAATAGAAGAGAAGGAGAGAAAGGCAGGGAGGTCTATTATCTTCTGAAGTGCTGTGGTGATCTCAATCTCGCATCTTAGCGATACTAACTTGAGCCGAAGGCAGTTGATAAGACTTGAAGTGTGTCACAGTTTGTTACAATGGGGACTTGTGTGAGGTCATTGTGTATGATGGAATGATGTACACAGGGGTTTTGTGTTGTACGTGGATAAATGTGGAGGTATTGTGCTGCTCAGTGGCTGTTTGTGCTGAATGTTGAATGGGAGAGGCTTGCAGAGGGATGGAAAGACTGATGGTATGTGCCGATTAGAGACATGCAGGTATGATGTCATTTTCTGGGTGTGTACATGCATATTCCTCTGCACAACTATCTGCACTTTTACAGCATGTTTGTTACTTTGCATAGGTGCACATCTATGTGAACTCAAAGTGTCTGCGTCACTGTGTGTGTTTCTGTCTGTGTTTATACAGTTTTATGAGCGTAAATGCGTGTGGGCAGTGTTTACAAGTGTGTGTGATGTCATCTGTCAACATGTCTTGCCTTGCTCTGATCGTAACCCTGCAGCAACAGGAAATAGGGTCGGTCTGTGGGCGGAAGGATCAAACTCTGTGACATCACTTCCAGGTCGCAGCTGGAGTAATCCTTCTCTTCCTCTGTGGGTTGGTTTGTCCATCCAACCTTACCCTCTGTCTTTGATGCTCTAATCTGAAATAGTGGATTGAGACATGGTAGTCAGAGCATTAAATGTACAACTACCTCTTCCTTTTCTGAACCTGCCTTCCTCACCTCTCCTGGCTGCGGGTTAATCATGCTGACGATATTCTTCCTGTCCTGCAATCCTCCGTTGTTGTTGGGCCGGTTGCCAGAGCCACGTGATTCATTGCTGACGTGGTTGCCTTGACGCCGCCGCAGGCTGAGGTTCATGTCACTGATGCTCCTCCTGAGCTCTGTGTTCCTCCCTCTGTGACCACGCTCGCTCTCCTCCGGACCACCCCCTGATGACATCCTGCTCCGCCGCCAGCGTACACCTGTTGCCGAGACGACCACAGGATGGGTGAGTTCGGCCTTATGTGAAGACCCATGTACATAGTACCACACCTGTGAGCCAGGCCTCGTGTATACCTTGATAGTTCTCCCCTTCCCTCTCTCGCTCCTTTTCCCGCTCCCTTTCTTCTCTCTCGTAGTCTTCCTTTCTTTGGATTTCAAAGCGCCGCTCAAATCCCTCCTTAGGCCGCCACATGTCCACTAACAACAGGGGACATTCCCATGGGGCCACACTTCTCCGACATTCAGTCTCCCATTTGATAGCTCCATCTGGCTGCTGGATGGGCTTTCCAATGACATCACACAACAGGAAGTCCTCAGGGCTGTGTTTCTGGAGAACTAGAAGGTAATGGAGGAAGGGAGGGGGCATAATTATTTTTCCATAACACCACTGTTTATGTTTGTACTATGTCATTCTCAATTGGTAAAAGATTTTTGAAAAAAAACATTGTTGGCAACGGATCACAGCTGGAGGTCCAAATGAGAGGAAATTTCCCTCTCTTTCACCTGCGTCATCTGTCTCCTCCCTCTCCCTCTCAGTGTAGCGGGTGATGACCTGCGAGATGAGTTGCCTGGCTGTAGAGTGAATGTTGGCCAGCAGGGAGCGATAGTTGGCCCCGCTGGAGAGGGCATCCCCGTAGATCTTGATCAGGCCTGGTGCAGAGGAAGAGGCGGGGGGAAGATAGTGATGGGAGGTGGGGGCAGCCGAATGAGCCCATACCTCTCTCTCCCTCTCCCCCACTGCACGGTCCCGGTCACTGTTAGAGCGCCCTCGCAGGAAGAGATGGGAAAGGCGCTTTGTCCGGGACTGAGACCCAGCAGGCCGCGGCCTGAGGAAGGCCGGGGAAGGGGATGGAGATGGGGTAGGGGAAGCCAGCGAGGGGGTGGAGTTAGAAAGGGAAGAGGAAGGAGCAGAGGGGGCCTCGTGGAGGGAGGCTGCGTCAGAGCTGGTAGTGGACCTGAGAACAACAGACGAGGGGATGACAGATGAGAGAGGAGAGAGGAAGGAGAGAGGAAGGAACCGGTCAGCTGTGAAATATGACTGACTAAACATGGACAGGCAACAAGACTAAAATAAAACAGGGAAAAGTTGCAGGGACGAAAGAAGGGAAGACTCATGACAGTGGAACTAAGATACGCTGACATTCATTCAATGTTCATTCAACAATATCCATCAATTCTAGGCCTGCTGTATGACAGTTGGCATCACTGTCACCTAACTTGAGAAAGAATGGCTGAAAACGCAACAGCATAGGAGCGAAACAGCTGATTCAACATGAATTCATCAGAAACTGACTTGACAGAGACAACACTGGGCCACCGACCACCCAGCTTGGCGAAGTGTTTTCTGGGGGAGTTGATCCACAGACCAACTGGGAAATGGAGCTTTCTGAATCGAGGACTGCCAGACCCCTCCATCTGACAGAAAGAGAAAGAAAAGAATGTTAGAGAAGAATGTTGGTGATTTTTTTTTTTTTCAATTCAAAATTCTTCAATTTTTCAAGATACCGTATGTCATATTTCCTCTCGTCTTCCTTCACATTGTGGTGAGGAATGTGTTGTTCAACGGTACAACAATGAAATGATCTCACCATCAATAAATAGCAACAGGATACCAACGGTAATGTAGCCAAAAAAACAAACAAAAAGAGAAATCCAAACTCGAACAGTACGTCTCCTGTAAACTATAGTGTTTGTTTCCTATCTTCAAACAGGAAGCATCTTTTGTGGGACTCAGGTTCAGCTGTCATGCTAAAGGGAGATAGTCACTCGAAAGGTCACTGCCTGTCCATTCCTCAGTGAGCCTGCTGTATAAATTTCTTTCCAAATTTAGGATCAGACTTTTTTTCCTCACAGCTGGAATTTGTGGACAAAAAAAGTAATCACTGCCCCTCTGACAAACTAATATCAACTGAAATGTAACGTCAGACATCGGAGTGCGAACCAGATGTGGAAACTTCCTGCGTCTGTTTTTGTTGTCACAGTAGGTGGAAAAGTGACAACATGACAAAGTTTTTTCATCTGCACCCTGTCCTAGATTATTCAGTGGAATATTTAAAAAAGCCCCATACAATCAAAATGTGACAATAAAGCAATTGTGGTGTGTTTAGGTATGAAAATTTGGAATACACTTACCCACAGCTACTGCTGATCCTTCTGAATGGGTAATGATTATCCTGTGCCACCTAAATGCAAAAAAAAGCTCAAAAAAATCTGATGGCCGCGTACGTTTCTTTCTCCCCACGATAATAATCCATTTTCATAGTTCTTAACCTGTTAGATATCTACATGTCCATCGCCAAACATTAATTCTAATTAGTGTTATCGTTTTTAAGATTTTTCTCTCTGACTGAACATTAATTGCTCCGACTCTCTCCGGCTCTCAGCCTCTCTGGGTCTATAGATAGAGAAACGGGCCCATTGTTCTAAGTGACAGAATTTCCTTCCTTTGCAGTGGACAACACCTATATCCTGAGTGAGTAAGAGAGAGAGCGAGAGAGGGAGAGACTGGGAGAAAGGAGAGAGGGCTGAAACTCCACATATAGTCTCTGACTGCTTTCTGGGTACATTATGTTGAATGTGCTATCGAAGATTAAAGCACAATGAATGCTGTACTTCTCGTACATCCCCAACAGAGTTATTTGACATCAAACTGGGTCTTAGAACCAATGCACACTCACAGGATACATTTGGCTGTTGGTCTCTCAGCAGCATGGCCATTCCAATGCTGTCTGAAGCTGTGATTTCTCATGAGAACAAATGCAGTACATCCCAAAGCATGCAGAAAATGAACATGACTGAAGTTTTGCTGGAAGGAAACAGAAGGTGAGACAAGAAGCTGGAAGCAGTTTTAATTACGAGATAGGAAAGATGGCACAAGAAGGAAAATTTCACGGCTCTGATGCACATAATCGATTAATATTGAGTACAGATGTCCCAAAAAGAAGGAGGTGACTAAGACATGCAAGTCTACCGGCAGCATTTCGAACAAGGATAAACACATTTCAGTGCCCACAATTTAGACTGTAGATGAAAATATTGGCAAAAAGGACATTGGCTTAAAATAGAAAGCCACTGAGGTCCCATCAAGCACACAGACTCTGTTGGCAAGTCCAACAGTTCAACATTCCTCAAAGTTCTGTGAAACAGCTTTGAATTTGTGGTCAAGATTCCACAGATATCAAATATGTCTAGCTCACTTACAGAGAAATGTGTGCAAAATACATCTGGAAGTTTTCATTTTTTAATGATGAAGGCACAAAGAAATCTGGGGATGCACAGTGTTGCATCTTTCACTGAAATCCAGGAAGCAATAATTTCCATGATAATTTCAGCCAATGCTTGTTTCATTACCAACATGTTTCCAATACTTCAGTTTACTTGCTATTATACAATACCTATGATACCTTGCGTAAGGCACATTTCACACATAGAGACAATTTAAAGTGTTTTCCATGATATAAAGACAGGTAGAGTAAGACAGAATGAAAACACATAAATGAAAATAGAGGAAAAACTGATTGATTTATGAAAGCAAGAATCATAAATAAATGACTGAAATTAAAGTGAAAGCTGGCTTAGCATTCAGTTTTTACTGGTGAATAAAAATGAGTAAAACCATATTAAATCAGTGCCAAACTGTCGCATCTCAAGTGTTGGATCATCTGGTAATGTGTTCTCTATATGAGCAGCATAGAAAACAAAAACAACATGTCACAGCTGCATGTAGAAAAGAACATTTTTCTTAGTAAATGTTGATTGGTTAAATATTTTCTCAAGTGTCAATTCAAAGAAGATATATAAAATATACAAATCACTTCCATCATACATTGAATTTTTTAATTTCATTTTTACATACCTTTCCCACATCTGATTGTTTTTTTTCCGTTTTTTTCCCCCTCTTTTTAAATAATGGTCTCCGGATACATTTTAAGCAAGCTCACCAATAAATCCTGCTCTTCATGAAACAACATTTTTTATTTCAGTATTTAACTTACTGTAAGTCCAGATGAAGTCTTAAAAGTATTTCAGGAACAGCATTAATTTGACCCTCATTTAAAAAAAAAAAAAGAATAATGCAATGAAATTGCCATTGGACCTCATTTCATTTAACATTGATAACAGGATGAATAAAGATCTAATGTTATAATAATTACGATTATTATTGTTCATAAAAGTCTACAGCTAACATCTGTTTTAACTCAACAGTCTAACATTTCAGCAGATACAGTACAGTGAACTTGTGTCCCCATTTGCCCAACATATCCCAGCATCCTTTGCGCGGAAACAGGAAAGACATCTTCACCAAGAGGAGGACGAGTCAACAGACATCCCAAGGTTAGCCATTCAAATCTCCAACCTTTACATGTCTTACTGCGATCCTTGGAAACCAGCGTGTCACTGTTATGTTTTCTCACGACATAATCTGTAAAATGATATCGGATGATTGTTACGTCCCACCGATTTAAGGTCGAATCCAGCGGACATTCGAGCAGAGTGCTAATGCTAACAGCTAGCTTCAGTATGCCAAGCTATGTCAACTACGCTTTCTAACTATGCTATCCTCCTTTCAAAGCTATATGGTCGTGATTAGTTTGCTTCCTAACTCTATTTGGATGTCCAAACATTGCCAGAATCTATAGATGAATTAGATTTAATATGTACTTATTAGGACGTGTGTAGCGAGCGAGCTAGCTTGCAGCATTACAAGCTAAGCTCTGCGTGGATTAAATCTGCTGTGTTGTGCTGTTTTCAGACTTCTGTCTTTAAGTCACAGACATGGCCGAGACTATCGAGACTAAGATCAAAAACTACCGGACGGCGCCGTTCGACGCCCGCTTCCCAAACACCAACCAGACCCGCAACTGTTTCCAGAATTACCTGGGTGAGGACCCCGGGACTGTTACACAAATGCACCGAAATTATATAGAAAGGCTGTTACAACTGTTTACGATTCTCCATTGTTTTATTGTTCTTCTTTATTAATTTGTGAGTTAAATAATCTTGCAAAGTTTCAAATCACACTCAGAAATGCACCCTCTACATTTCATAGATCAGATTGTTGTCTGATAAAATGGACAGCTGCAGTCAGACTAATCACAGTCTAAATCTTACACTTTAAAGATGCCCAACCAATCATAAACTTAACTAATTTCTGACAACAACTGTCATACCAGATTAATGAGTTGAAAATGAATCCCATATTAATGTGGCCAGTTATTAAATTATTTATTTTTCACATTGTGTCAAATCTGATTTCTTCTCCAGACTTCCATAGATGCAACAAGGCACTGTCAGCCAAAGACCAGGACGTGGCTCCATGTGAGTGGTACCAGAGGGTGTACAAAAGCCTCTGTCCCATGAGCTGGGTAAGTTCTAGGACCACAGCATGAAAGGCTGCACATATTTGGGGATATCCAAGCATCCAGAGTTTCCTCGTATTATTTCTATTTATTAGGGTTTTCGTAAGAGAATAACTTTGATGATATATTATTGCTTCATCTTCTTTGTGTTGCTGAATACATTTATTGTTAGTAGTGGACATAGAGTCGTAGTTGTGTTGTAGTGTGAGCATACAGTTGTGTCCTATAGTGCTAATGTTTACTTTCTCGCAGGTTTCCAAGTGGGATGAGCAGGTAGAGAGTGGAAGTTTCCCTGGAAAGATCTGAAATCGCTTTCATCAATAACTGCTCCCCACTGACCCGGACAGCCCCCATCAGGACTCTGTTACTTGCTAATCTACCTGTGTCTAAGAACATCATCAAACAGTGTCAAGCATCACAGCATGTTGTTAACTAGCAAACACGCACAACTTTGCATCTTAAGGTTAGAAGTTTGTAACCTGTGTCGCCAATCAAGCTTATCTTTTGAGCTTATTCAATAAATTCTTTATGACTTAATAAACACTCTGTTGTTGATCATGGAGTTTCACTTCACACCATATCGTTTTTGATTCAATCAGGAGTTTAGTGATTAAAATATGCTTGTTTGAGTTTTCCTCTACCCAGTAAGCAGCAAATCTGATTAATAGTGATGGTGCTGTTTGAGGTGTGGTACATGTTCAGATGAAGATGTAAGATGTATGGTTGTTGCAGTATTCTTTAGTTATATTGTGTACTTTTGCTATGTGACAGTAAAATCTCTAGACAACGACAACTCTACAACTATCTGGTTTTTTTTTTTACAAAATTTAGTTTACAGAATACAGCAACAGCTGCCCTCAGGTGTATCCACTACGAAGTGTATTGTAACTTACCAACCTTTTCCACGTGGTGGCAGTGTTGAGCTGCCGTTGAACAATCTGCTGCAACACTAGGACAGCTGTAACAGTTGGACATGTTCCATCGCCAGACACCGTTCGGTTCACTGTTTATGTGACCTTTTCAGTAGCTCACAACTAGAGTTACTACTAGTGCCAAGACATCCAAAACCCTCCACAATGACAAACAATTCACCTTATATTATTGCTCAACAAATGACTCAAAAATACACCAAAGACCTCTTGTATGAACACACTATAAAGACAAAAGAAAACGAATCTGATTTATTAAAACTTCAACATAATCATAACATTTTCTACATCTTATTCAGAGTATTAATCCCAGTACAGGTTTATTTTTATTGGAGTTAAAATTGCTCTCCTCAGGCTTTTTTTTTTCTTTCTAGCAGTCAGAATTTTATTTGGCTATCAGTATATTGAGATGTCAGGGCACATTGCACTTTAATGTATCCCCTTTATTTTACAATAGGCTACAAATGATCACAATAACATGGAGGACTCGTGTTAAGCACTGATGTCTCGTTGCAAGAAGGTTGTGGGTTCGAGTCTCGGGGGTCAACCAACACACCTTTCTGTGTGGATTTGGCATGTTGTCCCCGTGTCTGCGTGGGTTTCCTCTAGGTGCTCTGCTTTCCCCCGTCCACAAAAACAGGTGTGTTAGTCACTCCTGCCACTGCCCTTGACCAAGGCACCAGGCGAAAGATCTGGACTTCGTCCTTGGGCGCTGGGTGTGTGAGTGTGTGTTTTCATGTTCAAGTGAGTGCTGCCGACTGCTCCTCATAGATATATAGTCCTCAATAGTCCTCCTCATCCCTTCACGGATCAACTGTACCGTACTGTTGATCCGAGTACTGTCCCTCCTTTCTTTTTCTTTATCTTACAGATAGCATAACAGCCAGGTATGTGGTTACTTTGCACCCTCTATCTTATACAAACTTTCAATGCAGCTTTCATGTCATTTGCACATTATCTTGACAGTCGTTTGTGTTTGTGAAAAAGACAGACGTAACAGTCAAAGACAGGCTTTACGTCTCCAGTTGTGTTGCTGTGTATGTGTTATGTCAGCAGCAACAATAATGACCCTTGTGTCTCGAGGACAGAGTGATGTTTATGCCTTCAAATGACGATCCACATCACATCCACGCTGATATGGTCTTCAGCTATGCCAGCGATGTTATAAGATGTCCTGACATGCAAGAATGGGTGTGTTTGTGGGGTATGTTCTTACCAAACGTTTTTTTATAACCAAACAAAACCATGAATCATAACCTGTGATCAGAAAGGTACACAGGTCTACTCAAAAAAAAGGGGGGGCGTGAGGCAGATTTTATATCCCCAGCTTTCCCCCCATCTGTCTCCACCTGGGTGTGATTTTGTTTAACTACTTAAGTAAAACATTGACATTTCTCCGTCTTATTGTAACTATGAGTAGAAGAAGAAGGCACATTTACATCATGTGAACAGCACTTACTACAAGTTTTATCAGGGATTAATTGCGATGAATTGTAATTATTTTTTGCTTGTTTATTTTTTTACATACAGATATTTGAGATGGTTCCAAAATTCTGTTGCATGTTGTCTTCACAGTGGGCATAAAAACAAAAAGGTTCTTGTGCTGAAACTGTTTTCTGACCAAGATTGACCATAATAGTCTCAAAATCAGTTATAGTTGATTTGAAGAACCGCAGGAAGTGGTTGTAATGATACGTCTGTGTATCTGTGTTCACTTCCTTCCCTGTGTCTCTCTGTCTCTCTGACATATTTACTTATTGCAGACATCTGGATTATCCATTGTTGCCGTGTCACTGCAGGATGTGCTAGAGGATCTGTTTCCTTGACGACAGCTCAAATGGGTGGGATGCTGGGATGGAAGGGCGTTGCCACAAGAGTGAAGAGTTTTACTACGCATATATGTTGACATCCCTCTGTTGTAATTGTGTAAAGTTGTGGACTGCAGCAGTACTGTCGTAAAAGTACTGCAGTATTACACAGAATGGGGATTAGAAAAAAGGAACCTGACACTTTTGACCCCTGGCACGACCTTTGCAAAAGGTGATCAGTTCATTCTACAGCTCTCAGTATCAACCGATGCACGACTTATGTATTCTGAAATGTGTACAAGAATCAAAACTTTGCAAGACAACGTTATTTAATCAGAATTTCAATTGGTATATGATTGTAGTTCAAAGTTATTTTAAGCTTTATTTTTAAAAAAAACAGGGAGCATTGGGGCATCTGAGAATCTCATACACTCACACACTTGTTTACGCCTTCGTGTTGTCTTTATAAAGTGACTTGTTTGTCGTAACAGCCACTAGAGATAAAATGTCACGCATGAATGTGTTGTGAAAACAGGAAAAACCTAAATTATTACAGTTTATGAAAGTCTGCACCTGCATTTTTGAGAGTCCAGTTTTCATTCCAGTGGCTCAGAAATGCTTAGAGGCAGTAATACCGGTGCATCCCATGTGGCCTCTGTAAGCTTAGTGTTGTGCAGATATTAGTTCACCTGAGGTTAAAGGTCAGATTAACAAGTTTAAAGCAACAGTAAGACTTTGAGAAGCTCACAAAACTACTGAGCACACGCACACGTCATAGGCCTGTGGATTTGATATTCCTTTTAAAATACAATGTCAGGATGCAATCTGATCGGACAAAAAAAATATCCATAGTATTTATTTTGTGTTTTCAAATCCAGGATCTGTTGATCCAGTTACTTTCGCAAATGGAAAACAATCAAAATATTATAATAGAATCCACTCTGATCCATGGAGCGGATTTAGATTTGGTCACGGACTCGCATGTTTTCAAAAACACTTGTCAGATTCCGAGGTGGGATTAGCCAGAGTTTGTGGAGATTTAGCAGGGCTGCCCATTAGTTTGCCACCCACTGAACCGGTCTCATGATTTCTGTGTGACCGTGCTGTGTATGTGAAGTCCACGCACACAGCCTTTTGTTCTCGGTGCCCCGGGTGGGCAGCGCGCAGCCTGCTGCACAGCGGCACCGTTTGTTCTCCATATTCATCTCCATCTCCGCACAGCACTTCCCACTTATTCGGTGGGACTCGAACACACCCGCGCTGCCTGCCGCACTTGTTACGACAGTGCGCAAAAGCCTGACTCGGAAATGGGGAATTTCACATGCGCGCTTTTACGCAAAGGGGCGCTTCCACTTAGATGAGTAAGAGTGAATTCTTAATACAGAAACGTGCCGATTGACCCGTGCAGTGCTCGATATAAACACATAGATCGGAGAGAGAGCGTTGAACATTGTTGCGTAAATCGATTCACTGGTTTCAGCGAGGTTGGCGCGTCAAGGCACAAATCCCAAAACCACGGTAAAGAAACTTTCATTTTCTTTCACCTGTCACAATAGCGCCGTTTGGTAAACATTTTATCTTATTTGTGCAGTAATTTGACAAAATTTGTTTAGCAGTTACAGTCTTAAAAATAGCACTTCTAGAATAATGTAGTATTTAATATAATATAAATAATATGATATTTATCATTGATATAAAGAGTGAGAGAGAGAGCTCTGATGTGTTGAACTTCCTGGACTCTGTCTACTATAGGTGTGTGTTTGGTCATAATTTGGATGTTGGAGATGTGCTGATACGTCAAAATATTACATAATGGCTACTGTAGCTACGTTCTGATGTTTACTTTTTTTCAGGTTTTTCTGCTGGTTGTTTGCTCGAAAGACTGCGTGTGTGTGTGTGTGTGTGTGTGTGTGTGCCTCTGCTGAACGTTTACAAGCGGCTTCAGGAAGCAGCTAAGCAGCAGCACCATTTGAAAGCATCCTGACATTGTTGTGGTGAATATCAGAGACTAAAATCCATTAAGCATGGAGCGGATTCAGGAGGATACGGTAAGGTTGTGTTATTGCTCTCCCCATTTAGTGTGGTTAGTGTGTTTTTCCAGATTAAAAATACTTCCATATCTTGAATGCTACTATACATTAAACCTCACAGACATTGGTGCTTTTAGTTGTGTAATATAACTGTCAGTACTTCCTGCCAGTTTGTCTTTTTTTTCATTATTGCTTCACTGTCTTTGTCTCAGCACCTCTTTTTGAATATAATGTTATTCTGTATTTTTCCTTCTTGGCATCAAGAGAAATTCAGGATAAGAGCAGAGCAGTTCAGTTTTTATAAGTCGGGAAGACAGAGAGAGTGAGAGAGAGAAACCTGGCTGCTGGGCTTCAGGGTACATGTTGGAACATGGAGAGCCGTTTTTATTTTCTTGTTTTGTTTTGTTTTTTTGGTATTTTTTGTTTGTTGTGTATTTGTGGGGCAAAATATAAGAGTGTAACATACGGAGAGGTGGGAGAGGAAACATAGAGAGAGATTGAGGGATTAATCTGAAGGCAAATCTAAATGATTGAATTGGTAGTTTTGGGTATGTATAATCCACACATAATCATAATAAAAAATAATCTACACCGAACAATACCTGCTTTCTCTCTGAACGTGTGCATGGTGGCATCTGTGCAGTTTGTCTTTTGTAACCTGTTGCATGCACAGTTACCTCTTTTTTTCAAGTCTTTCGTGACTACTTGTGAAATTATACCCGCACAGCAAACCGTTTGCTTTTTCCAGGAATCCAAGTATCATCGATGCACAGACATGAGTAAATGAGAAAACAATTTAAGTCTGGTGCTGTAAAGTTTAATCTTAAAATGAGGATCTTAGCTTTAAGATAAGGAGAAACATGTAAGGGTCAGTCATAAAACAATGAAATAAAAGGGTTAAGGGAACTGTAAAGAAATATGAGCTCATTTGCAAATACAGATGTCTCCGTTTTTATAAAATGGTCATAATCGTGTCTGACCTTAAAATGACATAAAAACAGTTTTGCAACTTGACTTCAATGGTAAAACAGTTGATGCATCTATGAATTCCACAGACGGTGGTTAGTATTTTCCTTAACCTGGGACCATTATGTGACACATAGAGACACACTGTGTAGTCTTATGCACATATTGACCAAATATATCCACTTGAATGAAGCATGAGTGACAACATGCAGCCTCTCACTGCATCATGTTATAGTTGTAGCCCTTATACGGCTCCTCCCTCAAACACCACACACCTGGACTTGTACAATGCAATCTCATTGCCTAAGTGTTGCTCAACATGAGCATGTCCCTGCATATGTGCTGGTTGCTGCTTTTTAATGTTAATGCCAATGGTATTCTGAAATTCTTTTATCATTGGTAGAACGCCTGCCTTTATGTTCCAAATTTTGTCTCTGTTTTCACTTGGCCCTGTACTGTTGCATCTGTCGCTTTGTCACGCGTGCAACATTTCCTGTCTCACCCACAGACAAAATTTGCACAATTCTGTGGTCACATGGCTGCAAGATCAGTGTATAAACATTGTTTTTGATCTGACTGTGGTTCAAGGTTATGATGTCCCTCAGAGAAACATTGTTGCTTGATTACGAACATCAGTATGTACACTGATAACTGAGAATGAAACATACTCTGTTATCAGTACAGCATTATTAATGCATCAACAACAAGCAGCAAAGGGCACAGGAGGAAATCAAACTTGCATTGCTGCTTTATGTAGTATGCACTTTAACTCAGTGAGCCACCAGGGCCCCAACATCAGTCAGCATCACTAAACATTCTGTACAATACAAAGCACTTATTTACATTCGGATACCAAATGGTCTTTAACAGGGATGGAAAAGGGAAGCGAGAGCAGAAGGTTTTCAGGAATGCATGGAGTACTCCTCAACCTGCCCTCTGCTTTTAAAATACAGCCTGTGGTGAGGTTTGATCCCAGTAGCCAGGTTTAGGGAGTTGTTATGAAGAATTTGGCTTCTTTTGAGATTTTAGCTGAGTAAATAGTGATGTTAGTTTGATGATATCATATACATATATTTTGTGATGCTGCTGGAATCTCTGATTTGGAATTTATTTTATTTCACTCTATTCAGTTATCTGCTGTCTTGTTGAATGAGCATTACGTAACATTACAGAAACACAAGAGAGATGTGCACATTAAAATGAAACTGATGCAGGACGGCCACTTCCACGTAGTACACTAGGTTTAATTTTCAGTAAGCCAATTACTTTGTTCCATTCTGCTTTGTTGCACGTGTTCCACTGTGAATTGCAAATTTTACCAGGGATTACTGTCATCTCATAAGCTAGTTATTATGAGCTAAATCCATTTTAATTCCAAAACCAGCAGGGAAAAAGCATTAATGATAGGATTTCATCTTAACTCTCATGGGGTGCAAATCACAGTGCCTTTGTGGTGCTGTAATACCGTGGATTCAATACAGCTCATTTGAATAATGCAGAAAAAAGAAAAGCGAGAGGTGGAGCAGTTGTAGAAAGGCTCATTGTGTGTAATTACCAGTCACTATAAACAACAACAGCTTTGTTTAGGCAGAACCGGGCCATGTCCACCATCTGAGCTGGGAAAATAATCATACAATCGTGTCCACTCATTGCTTTGATGTTCATGATATATATTTCTGTGTATGCAAGGAGGATTGAATTGAGGACAACTGGAACCGGTAAAAGATATTGGAAGATTCTTCAAAATGCCTTCAAGTATTCACCCTCTTCTTGGGTAACCATAACCTGGATGACTGAGAATCTTCATAGACCTGTATCTGTCTGTTTCTCTCTCAACAGCCAAAGAAGAAGATAACCTTGTATCTTCTCTTCTCTGTTGCTACTGCAGTTATTGGGTCACTGCAGTTTGGTTACAACACAGGGGTCATCAATGCACCAGAGCAGGTGTGTGTGTTTTTGTGTGTGTGTGTGCGTGTGTGTGAGTGAACACTGCACAGAATTAAATTTGCCACTTGCTTGATGAATTCTGGTAATGAACACAGAAGGCACAACCTTGATTAATGCGTCACCTTGTCATTTTCTGGAATTCATTTTGACTTAATCACAAAAATATCACAAAAGAAATTTTGAAAAGGCCACTTTTTGATTGTTATTCCGTATGTGTGTTTTGGGGATTGAAGGTCATTTTGTTTAATGATGTGATTTGGCTTTACTTGGATTTCCTTCATCCGAATATTGTGGTAATCATAGAAGATAAAAATAACCTAAAATGATAATGACCTCGCAAGTGCTTGTATTATCACCTTCATCCATCTGTAAATTGGTTTGGTTCATTTTCCTCTTCTAGGAATCAGTCGGAGTGATTTTTACTTATCTAGGACTCTAATCTCAAACCTTTGGGCCCGTATGTTCATCTGTCTTGACTTGTCTTGTTTTGTTTGCCTCGATTGCCCTGTCTTGTCTTAGGATACGATATGAGACTTCAGTGCCAAGTCTAACTTGTAGCTTACGAAACAATGACTCAGCCCCCCTTACCGTATGTCTGAATCTTTCTAATGATGTCTGAGCTTAACAAAGTACTCTAAGTACTGAATGCTGTGCTGCCTCCGTGTGGACGATTTGAAAAACACTCACATCAGTTCGCTCCTCTCACCCTGCTATCTCCTCTCTGGGTTTGGCAGAAACTGCGTCGTTTCTTCCAGAATGTGTCCATGGAGCGGTATGGGGAGCCTTTCAGTCCAGGAGCCAACACCATGGTGTGGAGTATTGCTGTGGCCATCTTCAGCGTGGGAGGCATGGTTGGATCCTTCTCTGTCGGAGCCATGGTCAACAAATTTGGCAGGTGAGAACATGAGAAATACTAAGCAGCGTTTGATGGTTCATAGCAATAAGGAACCCGATAGATCATTCCAGTCACACATTAGATTAAAAGGAAGATCTCAAATGAGCCCTGGCTCCTCTCTCGCTCTCCTCCCTCCATATGTTTTCTCACCAGGCGTAAATCGATGCTGCTGGTTAACATCCTTGCCTTCCTTGGCGCCGGTCTGATGGGACTGTCCAGCCTGAGTCGCTCATACGAGATGATCATTATTGGCCGATTGATCATCGGTCTGTTCTGTGGTCTGTTCACGGGACTGACACCGATGTATGTTGGCGAAATCTCTCCAACTGCAGTTCGAGGGGCTTTCGGCACCCTGCACCAACTGGGTGTCGTTATTGGCATCTTAGTGGCACAGGTATGAAGGTCCGACATCCTCACCCTCAGTTTGAAGGCATGGTTGCAGTGCCTTTTGTTGTGTCAACTCCCTTAAATTCTCCCTTAAACTTATAAATGATGGCACACTTAAATATCAAAAAGCCATAATTGTCACGCTGCATCCAAATAAATCAACACTAAAATCCACCTCGTATGTTTTGCCGTATATTTCTTACAGTGTTTTTGAAATCATAATAATTACTAAAAAATAATTTTGTGAGATCCACATTTTTGTTCTTGTCCTTAAGGGTCATTTGATTGATGGAGGAATAAACAGTAATGGAAATGATTTGTATCCTTTGTCCATAGATGATTTTTCATTCTGTCATTCTGTCTGTGTGTGTTTCAGATCTTTGGTCTGGACTTTATCTTGGGCTCAGAGACCCTGTGGCCCTTGCTGCTGGCTCTGACCGCCATACCTGCCGTACTGCAGAGCATCATGCTGCCTTTCTGTCCCGAGAGCCCCCGCTACCTCCTCATCGTTCTCAACCAGGAAGAAGAAGCACGAAAAGGTCAGGCTGGAGAGAGACCCTTGTTAACTTTCAGCTTTAATGAGCCAGGATGTCGTGTGTGACTCATTCATTCTTAATGATCTGCATTTTGGAGCATGTTATATGAGAAGCAGTTCGGTCATTTATTAATTTTTTACTATGTAACATAACGTTTCAAAGATCCTTCTGACTTCTCCACTGACATTAACATTGCATCGGAATGAACTCATTTCCCGCCTCTCGTGCCTCATCGCTTTCCTTCCTCTGCCTGCAGCTCTGGTGCGTCTGCGTGGTTGCGAAGACGTGAGTGACGATATTCAGGAGATGAAGGAAGAAGGGATGAAGATGGCTCTGGAAAAGCAAGTCTCCATCCTCCAACTGTTCCGCTCTCGGGTTTACCGTCAGCCACTGATCATCGCCGTCGTCCTCCAGCTGTCCCAACAGCTGTCAGGCATCAATGCTGTGAGTGTATAAAAGTGGTGGGAGTAGCACTCAAATTCTTGGCTTCTTCAGTAAGTGCAAAACACTGAGTCAGATACTGGTAATGGAGTCACAACATGGGTCTCCAAAAATGGAAATATGCGAGAATAGTAGAAAATGCCTAAAAAAATATGGAAACATAATCCTACACCATGACGTAAGAGTGGAGAACAAGATGTAAATCATGGAAACATTTCTTATTAAATGACAGGAAACCACAACCAGGGGCTTCTACAAACCAGTTAGACCCCCTGAGGCCACGCCATCATATATGACAGGCACATGACAGAAGATGATCCCTGACTCCTAGATTGAGTGGAATGATTTGAGGGAAGGAGACGAGCACAGTGGTATTTAATGGGTATTGGGTTAATAAGGTCACATAACCCAGCTGACTAAACCTATTAGCAGTTTCTGTGTCTGGCCTGAGGATAAAGACTGCACGATCCACTCATCTATGACAATCACGATGACCCTCGTTACCCGTTATAGTACAGCTACGGCAACTAGGACACATATACATAGCGGAGCTTGGAAATGTGTGTATTATTTAACAGAAAGGCCTCACACAGAGATGTTGCGGTTACAATTTTCACCGCGGGTTTGCTTGTTCTTAGCCACCCTTCGGTTTTCTACGTCATGACCGCTTAGTTAAAGCAGCCGTCTGTAAGATTGTGGAGCGGCTGGAATTTGACCGATTAGTCCTTCTTAACAAATTTCCCACCCAACAACACTGATCATCGTTCAGGATTGAGATGGCGATCCCTTTTGTCGTGTGAATTCCTGTCAGGATGTGATGAGGGCTTAATGAGAAATGACATATTGTAATTTTTTTGATAAATGCAGTTCATGTACAAACTTTCCTTTTCCTTCTCCACTCTCAGGTCTTTTACTACTCCACAGGAATATTTACCAAAGCTGGTGTCACTGAACCTGTCTATGCTACCATAGGTGCTGGAGTTGTCAACACTGTGTTCACCGTGGTCTCTGTAAGTCTTTGGCGTCTGTCTCAACGTGTTCCACTGGAGCATTGATTATTGATCATATACGTAATAACTCACATCTTTATTTGGACATCAGCTCTTCCTGATAGAAAGGGCGGGACGACGGACGTTGCATTTGATTGGACTCGCTGGAATGGCAGTCTGTGCCGTCGTCATGACGATTTCTCTGGCCTTAGCAGTGAGTTACCTTCTCTGTCTTGCTCGCGTCCTGTGAGTCTTTGTTTACTCAAATCAAATATCTGGCTAACACGCCTTTTAAACAGTGCATGTGTATCATCTCCTTCCCCTCCGTCCTTCCCTCTCTGAGCAGAAGACCAACCCGCCTTTAAGTTACCTGGCCATCGTTGCCGTGTTTGGCTTTGTTGCCAGTTTTGAGATGGGTCCAGGTCCCATCCCGTGGTTCATCGTGGCTGAGCTCTTCTCACAGGGTCCCCGACCTGCTGCCATAGCTGTCGCTGGTTGCTCCAACTGGACCGCCAACTTCTTGGTCGGCCTGGGTTTCCCTAAACTGGCGGTATAAACAAATTTCTATGCTAAGAGCTTCAGATGTGCAAGTATAGAGTCCATAAAGTTCCACTAACCTCTCTCAACCGATTTTTAGGAACTCTGTGGTCCATATGTCTTCATCATCTTCGCAATCCTCCTCGTAATATTCTTCATCTTCACCTTCCTGCGTGTGCCTGAGACCAAGGGAAGGACCTTTGATGATATCGCCCAGGGTTTTGCTGCTAGTGCAGCGAAACAGTCTTCACCTGCTGAGCCCGAGGGGATGATTGTCAACCTGCCAGATAGCAAAACACCCACATCCCCCACAGAAAAGTTCCCCATGGTGGATATTCCTCCAGAGAAGCCCTGAGAGAGCTCTTTGACATATGGTGGAAGATTTAAGGTACAACACAGACAATGGGATTCCATCATATCTATCTATGTGTATTGTGAGGAGTTGCGTTTAATAACGTAATATTCCATTAAGACATTTGAATTGAACAATTGAAAGGCAGGTTTACAGGCAGGGATGATGACGTAGCAGGTTACTGTCAAGTCAAATCCCTGCATTAATACAAAAACAAAATATTTGTTTGAATATTTTTTATAGAATTGCCGTCAAAAATGATCACACCAAAATTATGTAGTTTTCTTTCTTTTTTTTTTAGGACATAACAACACACAACCTGTTTTAAAGACGAGCCAAACTTAACTGAATAACTTCAACTTAATGTCTGATGACATTTCAAGTGATCACAGCATATTGTCACATAAGAGGATCCAACATGTTCAGTATTACGCCCCAGGTCATCCACGACCCTCAGAGTTAAAACGGTGTAGGATTTGGGGTTTATGTATTAAGGTCAAGCTTGGAAATCCGGTTTTGGAACATAGTCACTTCAGTATTAAGCTCCGAGTACTCCTCTGCCCCCAGTACCTCAAAACCCCCCTCAAAAAAGACTTGATATGTGTCTGCCTATCTGCTGCTGACAGGGGAAGGGTGCCATGTTTTTCTTAAGCGTACAAACTAAACATGGAGGCGATCGTAGTCCCTCTCCCAAAACAACTCACTGACTGCAGAATAAAGAAAGCGACATCATCCTCTGTCAGACCAACGTATCTGTACCTGAGGATGTAATGTGGATATCTTGTGAAATACTTTGTGTGTATTATTTGTATGGGCGCAAATGCGGAGAAGCACTGCCAAAGTACATTCAGTATTTATACTTTCTGCTCAATGTTGATGCTCTGACACTCAGGTGGCAAACTGTATTATTTACCAAACTTGTTACCACACGGAAAAAAACATTGGTGTACTTGAAATTCCTTTGACATCGGTATGTCACTGCATAGAACCTGCACTGTAAGTCACCGAATAAAACATCTCACTGTCTCCTACATCAAATCTGAAGTGCCTGCCACTTTTAAGCAGTATTTAGTGATTTTAGTGACAATTAGACAACAGCACCCCTGGCTTAAAGCATGTATACACTAAATCAATTCTATTTGATACATCTGTAATTATCTTGTGTGTATATCGTTGAGTCAGTTTGGTGCTTGATTGTTATATTGATTGATTATATTATATATTATCATAGCCATCATAATGTTGTGTAAATGTTGTACAGTATTAATGTCTGCGTGTAAACACACTGATAAAGAAGCACAGTGGGCTTAGCAGCGCTTAATCAAGCATTTGCACTTTGTCAGCCTGAATGTTGCCTGAGTCTCTGTTATATGTAAAATAGTGATGATGGGTGTTGGTTTTCTTGCACTCTGCTACTGCCTCATTGTTGCTTTGTCATTCTTCACAATAGTCAAATATTTTACGTCAAGTCTATAAATGTGTTACCGATGAACTGTCTTTATTGAGTGAGAAAGACGAGGACTGAATGTGAGGACATGCGACGTGCCGGGTGGAACACAGAGGCTTTCGTATAGGAACATGGCTTTCACGAGGAATGAGTTCTGTGCCTCAATATGCATGTTTTATCGCACGTAACACATGGAGGGAGCCATTTGATTTCTGTAAAATGTTTCGACAGGATATTACGTGCACAAAAAAAGAGGAGGAACGGTTTATTTCCTGGATTTCATGGACGAAACGTAGGTGTTACTTGCTAATATCATGAACATTTTGTGGCAGAGAATTCATTTTTATTAGAAATCCTGCGTTACCACAGTGAGAGTCAAATGAGTTGATCTGTGTGTGTCTGTGTGCACTGCTTTTTTGAAAGCCTCTGTGCTTTACATGTGTTACATTTTACTGACAAAAGTAAAAGTAAAGTAAGTGGTCCATCTTTCCTTTAAAATGCTATAATGCAGTGTTACTGTCATACGTGCTCAGTGCAACTGTTGTACATTTGTGCTAAAGTGTGTAAGGATTGTGTGGTACTTTCTCTGGTACCCACCGGTGGTACAGGGGTTGGCTATACAGTTACTAACACTCAGACACTGAAATAAAGCGAATAGAAACCAAGACGGCTCTGTTTTTCTGCCACTGCTGCTGCTGCACTGTTGTCTGTAAAACGTAAATCCTTGGCTGTGATGACATCTTTAGGATTGCGTGCGTGAGAATGTGTTTTTAGTTATGGGGTCAGATTTCATCCTGGGTCAAACCGCTTCAAAGGCAAATCCAGAACGCACGTAGAGATGTAAGAGAGGATTTATCTCTAAGGAGATGTCCTCCAAAAATGCCCTTCACTTTGTCACACATTCTTCAAAAATCTGTCCTCTCCTTTTGTTTATGTCTTCTCACTATGAAGAATAATCTTTTTCAAAAATAAATGTTTTGTCCTAGATTATGCAGCGCACAAATGCCAAATAATTTCAAAACACACATGCATGTTCGTGTACTGTTTGTTTGTGCTGCATATCTCAATTTATGTGCGTTAAAACAGGTGTTTCTCTCCATATCTCCTCTTATTTTATGTTTCACTTATTAAAAAAAAAAAAAAAAAAAAAA
>OMNV01003340.1:59563-78915 GCA_900303265.1 Brotula barbata
GGGGGGGGGGTCTCTCTCCTTTGCTCTTTTTGTCTTTTCTCCAGCTTTTCTGCTCCCGTTTCGGGCAGGAGGTTGCTGGAGGTTACAATATCCTGTCAGCTCCCATTATAGTCGCTGTGGAAGGAGAAAGGGACAAATTAGGGAGAAAAAGAAAGAAAGACAGGAAGAAAGATGAAAGTAGACAACTTAAAAAAGGAGAGGATAATGGGTAATTGTTATCCAGACAGCAGATGCTATTATACAATTTTCTAGGAAATTGAGCAAGATTAATTACAGCTCTCTGGTAAAGTTAAATGCGAAAATCTTTGTGTGTAAGCTGACAGAAACAGAAAGCCTGCATATTGATTAAACCAATGGAACACTAGATAGTAATTTAACTGGTCATTCTAGCCAGTACAGTTAATGGAACAAGATCCTGCTTGCATGACCCATTAAAAACTCCCACTTTATTGTTTTCTTGCTGTATTAAATATCACCTACAAACTCTACATTACTGCCCCCATGTGGTCACTGACAGATCCTTATTGTTGCCGTTTTAGTATTCCTGAAAATAGTGGAAGGCTAAAAAAAATAATACCACGATGGAATTTTCTCTATAACAACTAAAAACATAAACACATACTAGCAGAGTAAAAGAACGTATTGTAAACTGGTTCCAACAAGTCTGTTAAATGATGAGAATGCGGGCGGAGCCACAGGGATTCTCTTGATAACCATCAATGTTGTAAAACATCAGAACTTTAAATGAAGAAACGGGACACGCAGCAGTGTGACATGAAGGGTTGTTAATACAAATTATATATTTCATTACACGTTAAATAAATCCATCAACCTCTTTCACTGTCTAAAAATCGAATCTGTTAAAGTATGTTTATTCTATGCTTCATAACATTTCATCCTTTTCCCCCTACATTAAGTTTTTTTAGGGAGTTTTTCCTCGGCTGGATGCGATATGTGGCCATGTAAATCTATATTGTATGTGATATTGTGCTATACTAGTAAACTCAACTTGATTTAATTTAAGAAAAGGCAAGATAAAAGGTTTTACACAACACTAGCAACATGAGATTATGCTAGATTTCTAGCCCTAAATCATAATAACTTCCATTTGCCATGTGCACAGTGAGTACTTGAGTAAATAGTTACTTTCATCCCCCACTAGTTGGGGTAATGCAGTGATGAGCAGCAGTTTCACCGATTCATCATTACCTGATAAACACTGCACCCCTTAGATCTCTGCACTGTTTTTTCCTGCAGTTCCCAGTACAGTTCCCATGATGCACCAGCTGAGCCGTGCCCCAGAATCCATCACACTGTCATGGCCTCAACCAGACAGGCCTAATGGAGAAATCCTGGAGTACCAGCTGAGATACTATGACAAGGTATATTCAGCAAGTAGTACACACACAATTGTACAGGGCCACACCACATACAAATGTCCTCAAGTCTTCCCTGTCCTCTGCTCCACAGGGTTCGGATGATGACAGTGCAGTGAGTGTTTACAGTGAGACCAACACAGTCACAGTGAACTCTCTGATTCCTGGCTCCATCTATGCCTTCCAAATCAGAGCGCGTAATGAGAGAGGCTACGGCCCCTTCAGTGACACAATCTACTTCACCACACTCCCTCCAGGTATGAACCTCAGAACCTCCCACCCGCTGAGACAGAAAAAAACGCACTTGATTCAACTTTTAAATCAAGTGCGTTTTTTTTTTCAGGAACCTTTTTGCACTTCTTCAAAATGTTAGAAAAATCAGCTAAAATATTTGAATTAATTTTATATGGATGACATTTATAATTGTTTATTTTATTAATTTTTGAAAATATTTTTATGTATCCATATTAATTATCCATTCATCTGCCCATGTATTCAGATCATCTCCATATATCTGCATTAATGACACATGTATAGTGTATATAATCTGTGTGTATAGTTTGTTATTTCATATTCTATATTTTTTATTCCGTTATTACTCTGTCTTTACCCTAGCTATCATTCTTTTTCTACCTGTGCTTTTTGAGCTGCTGTAACGTGTGGATTTCCCTGGTGTGGGTCCAATAAAGTTGATCTTATCTTACCTTATCTCAATTTTATTTTGGGTAGAAAGCCTAGTGAAGTTCACATTCGAAATAAGATAACAAGAATAAGAACAGTCAGTGTGTTGTTCCAGTTGAGTCATGTTTCTGTTCTTTGTTCTGACTGTCATCGTTACGTTGAGCAGCTCATGTAGACAAACTGTAAACATTACGCTAGAGGAAATGAAATCACTTTCATACAGTAAAAAGCGCATTGCATTGCAAGCTCAAATCACACAAGTCATTTTGCAGCCCGTGAAGCAGTTAAAGACTCCATAATCATAACATTCTTAATGATGCACTCGACCAGCTGATCAATTTGTTTGTTTATGTTTCACAGAGGAGCATTCGCAGCAGATCCAGAATCGACTGCCCCTGCTGGTCGGTTCGGTGATGGGTGGGGCGGCGTTTCTCCTTGTTGTGGCAGCGATCATAGTTGTGGTCGTTTTTCGCAGGTTGGTTCATGCAGAAATGATCTGACCCAGTGTATTATTAACCCGTTTTCACATTCACGCTTTTTTTTGCTTTTGCTTGGCAGTAAGAGGAGGGGGAGTCCATACAGTGACAGACTGCAGAGGTACATCAGTAACCGAGGTGAGTGACAGTTTCTTCTGATGTGAGCTCTTCACAATTTTCATGCAAAATTTGAATGAATGCTTTGTATTTCCAGGTGGGGTTAAGTATTATGTGGACCCATCCACTTACGAGGACCCCAGTGAGGCGGTCAAAGAGTTTGCACGTGAGATTGACCCCACTCACCTCAAAATTGAGGAGGTGATTGGTGCAGGTATAACATTGTTATTTCTGTTTATTTCTGTTGTTTATTTTCATTGGGTCGTAACTATCAACACGCAGAAATCCCTTAATGCCTCCTTTTCGTTTCAGCTCAGTTTGGGGAGGTTTCTCGAGGTCGCTACCGTCCGGTTGGTCGCAGGGAGGTGCTGGTAGCAGTGAAGACTCTCCGTCGAGGGGCGTCGGATAGAGAGAGGGGGATGTTCCTCAGTGAAGCCGGGGTTATGGGACAGTTTGACCACCCCAACGTGCTGAGGCTGGAGGGTGTGATCACTCGCAGCTCCCCAGAGAGGATCATCACTGAGTTCATGGAGAACGGGCCTATGGATGCCTTCCTGAGGGTGAGGAATGAACACACGGACAATGTTTGTTGTTTATGATTCCCGGCTCTGTCATTGATTCTCCTCCTCCCTGCGCTCTGTGCTCTTCTTCCTTTAGGACAACGAAGGTCAGTTCAGCGTTCTCCAGCTGGTTGGGATGCTCAGGGGAGTGGTTGCAGGGATGCGTTACCTCTCAGAGAGAAATTTTGTCCACCGGGACTTGGCAGCAAGAAATGTGCTTGTCAACTCTAACCTGGTCTGTAAGGTGTCTGATTTTGGCCTGTCAAGACTCATGAGGGGATTGGATCACAACATACCTACATACACCGCTTCACTCGTACGTACTAGGAGTTGTAGTTTGTAGGTATTGTATTGTAGAACGATGGGTGCTTGAGTACTATCGTCTTTAACATGTCCTGTGTCTTCCTCCATTAGGGCAGTAAGATTCCTGTGAGGTGGACAGCACCAGAGGCCTTTCAGCATCGCAAATTCAGCTCAGCCAGTGATGTCTGGAGCTTCGGGATACTGATGTGGGAAGTGATGTCATATGGAGAGCGTCCATACTGGGACATGAGCAATCAGGAGGTGAGTATGGGTGATAATGTTGCCTGAGGCATACGATGGGATAATATCCCTTTCTACTTTTACTACCAGCCACACACACACACACACACACACACACACACATATGTATATATATACTGTATGTACTGTATATGTATATAGCCTAAATGATATGCAGTTGTATGCATTTTCCATCTAAATGGTAAGAAAATGTCAGACAGTTGAAATTTGCACAAATTGCTCTTCATCACCCGTGACCTTTTTATGTATGATAAATATGTAAGACTAATCTCTCCTTCTCTCTCCCTCTCTAGGTGATGAAAGCAGTAGGCGACCAGTATCGTCTCCCAGCCCCCCATAACTGCCCGCCAGCCCTCCACTCACTGATGCTGCAGTGCTGGCAGGCTGATCGCGGGGACCGGCCGGGCTTTGACACACTCTTGTCCTCCTTGGATCGCCTTATCAGGCACCCTTCCTCCCTCAAGTCGGAGCCGACACGGTGAGACTTCAGCTCCTGACACGTGTTGGTGACACAAAACATATCTGCTGTTTTTGCATAGCCTTGAGGACATATTCTGTACAAGACGTGCTGTAGAAAAACAGTATTACTGGGCAGAAATTGCCCTATTGAGACTAAGCAAGCATAAAATTGCTTAACTATGATAAAATATACCAATAAAAAACACCAGCTTGAGCTTCTCTAAGGAATATCTATGATGTCAAAACTTATCATCGCCGCAGTGTGTTTTAAGCATGCAGCTCTGAGCTTTAAATAGTGAGCAGATGTGAAGATTAAGTTACAAAAAAGGAAAAAGATGCCTCTGAGTTCAAGTAAAGCCATAAAACACACACAGCCAGAAAGCACAGACAGCCAGAAAACACACACTGCCAAGGCCTAATCTCCATTGATTCGGAGATTTGTGCATAACAGAACTCCAAGCGTGTTTTTTCTCTCCAACAGTCCTCTGCTGAATGGGCTCATTAGTGCGCGAGTGTCTGAACATGTTTACATGTGTCATGAACATGTATGAGAGCGAGTTGTGTTATTGTTGTGTGTTACCATGTCTTCAGATGGCTCATGGAAAATACTTTTCTGAAGCGGGTGAGATGGGGGAAATGTATGAGGGAGGCAAAGTTTGAGATATTCAGGTTCTTTAGAAATAGCTCGTGGTCAGAGTTTACACCGACTTGTGTGTTTTACGGTTTTACAGACAGAATTGGCAAAAACAATTCCGAACATTTTTAGCTCGAGCTCCATTCTAGCTGTGTGCAATTGACTCTTGATTTATATTTTTCAAGCAAAGCAGACCATCGGTGCTTCCTGCGGCGATGTGTATTTGTGAATTCTAATGCTGTCCTTTTTGACATTTTCCTTCTTCCCAGAAGCTCCTCTCAGCCGTTGCTTAGCCCCTCGTCTGCAGATTTGTCATCAGTGGCAACAGTCAGTGATTGGCTAAAAGCACTGAGGATGGAGAGATATCAGGATGAGTTTGAACAGGCACATCTGGACACATTAGACCGAGTCAGCAGGCTCACAGTGGAGTGAGTATACTTCGATCATTTCACAGTTAAAACACAATGCAGGGAGACCTTGCCTTGGGTGGAAAAGGTGGAAATGTTCTTGATATACTATGGAAAAAGGTCAGCAGTAGCATCCTGCATGTATGAATGGGCAATTAGAAAGGTAAAAATGGTACTGTCAGGTCACATAACAACTTAAAATGTTGTCCTAAGCACCGTGCGTTCTGTTCCTCAGTGATGTCCAGAATCTCGGGGTGAACCTGTTGGGCCACCAGAAGAAGATTGTCAGCGCAGCCCAGCAACTCAGGGCCTATCTGATGCAGGGTCAGGTGGAGGTGTGAACTTCCCAACGAGCTGATGCGGGGATTCGTCCGGCCTTCACATTGCTCTGCTTATTGTGTCGGATTACTGTGACAGAGGAAGCACATTTTACGCCAAAACAAAACAAGGGAATCAGCATTTGTTTAAGTGTTGCTGTTTTTTTTTATTTTATCTGATGTGATAACCAGATGGAGTGAAAAGTGTACAGAATATTACTGACCAATCACTTTAAAACAGAAGTGAAATGCACTATGGGAGTTCCATCCATATCAAATTGAGGCCAGAGAGTTGCTTTGGAGGAGGAGGACGTTCACGACTCCTTGATGTTTTTCACTAATTTCACTTTGTTGTTTGTCACCCTCACCCTCCTGAGGACGTACGGCTCCCCTTCTCTCTCCATATTCTCACTCTCAGGGTATTACCACCTGAGTGTTCTCCTCACAAAGAATTGCGTGAAGACAATCAAAGTCGTTACTTGTAAAGTTGTGGCACTTCCTCTCTATTTAAGACAAGCCAAATGCTCAGAACAGTTGGCAAAAAGCTGAAGTTTTGCTACCCGGTAGCCTTGACAGTTTGACACTTTCATTTCAAAAAAACTTGTTATCCAGTATCATGACTAAGCGCACTCATCCATCCATTCAAAAGCAATACCCAGATGTTAGATATGAGCCAACGCGATGAAACTAATCAAAAAAAAAGAAAAAAGGAAGCAGTTCTCGTGTTTTGTGTTTTTATAAACTAAGGTGGACTCTTTTCCCCACAGGTGAGTTTGTAGAGTTTGTACTGTTTCTGAATCAGAGCTCACAGTAGGCCGATTTGCTTCAAATTTCACCTCTGCAAACACAAGCGTCCATCTGTGACAGGGAGAGATGAGCATGTACGTTTCACCCCTCACTTCTTTTGGTTGGACAGACACTGAGTCACTTCAACTTAGTGAATGTGTGAAATGGGTTAGATGTACGATATCTGATCTGATTTACACTTGAAAGGAGACATAATGCTTTGTATGTACATGTATGTATCTCTATGTATGCGTTTTGTGTGTGTGCGCGTGTGTGCGTGCGTGAGTGTATTTTGATGACCAGTGTGTCAGGCTACACACATAATTATCTGTTTTTATTTGTATTTGAGTGTTCACCACAATTCCATAATTGTGCAAATTTGTAAAATAAATGATTTTATTTAAATTGGTGCATTTGTTTCTTTTTTTGTTGGTTTTACTTTACGTTTACACTGCAACAGCTGTCAATCCCAATCGATCTAACTTTGTTTTTCCAGGCATCTGAGGGGGTGACACTCAATTTGAGAATATTGATTTTTATTTCAGTCAATATTTAGAGATTCGATGCAGAAATTAAACGTGAAAGCTTTATTATCACAATTTGTAAACTAAAAATGAGTGCTGCATAACTGGAAGAGATGACCAAAACTATTTCTCCTACCAATGAAGATTGTGTCATACATCTAATAAGTGACCTGATTGTGGATTATTTCCAGATTTTACATCATCCATTTAGCCCTGTTTGTTTTCGCTGATCTGTTTTATTTTTCTATTTTTCCATGTGTGTTTACATATTTTTAGTAAATTCTTCTCTGCGCTGCTATTTTGGCCCGACATGCCTGTTTAGCTGATTTTTCTCTTTGACAACCTTTCAAGGAAAAACTCTACTGTGACTGATGCAATGAACAATTAGAAACAAATACAAAAGTAGGAAAGACAACTGTTCATAATGGCATCCAACTGAAAAACTCCTCAGCCTGCTGCTTTAAATGCTGCCCAAAATGTACTGTTGTCATTAGAAAATAAACTTTGGCAATCACATTCACTCTCTGTACCATTAAACCTGGCAACTTTGAAACACAGTCATGCCCGTTCTATTTTTAACAAACTTTTAGTTAGCACTCGCTGCCATAATAAATGATGAATCATTTGGCTGTGCTGATTTCACCTTCACCTGTCACAGATTGTTCTTCGTGGTCTACAGATTTCACAGATCAGCAGCTTTGAGTGGAATCAGAGTTTGGGATCTGTTGGGGTCAGCAGTCTCTCCTCTCCCACATCGTCGTATCAGAGCAGATCTGATATGATCAGCAGCAGCACGCACTTGTACAACCACATCATCATGATTCTGTCAGACAGAGCCGTCCGGCAGTGTGTGTGTGTGGTGACAATGGATATAATGTAACACAATAAAATTATAAGGAAATAATTTTTTCTATGTTTTATTTTAAGGGGCAGTTTGTCCTTTGTCAGGCATATTAAGTAACTAGGTATTATTTAGTTCTTTAAAAATGACAATTCAATCCAGATGTAACAATAAAAGAATGTTTGATGTCGCAGAATCTGTCAAAAGTCCTAAAATAATGCATCATTATTACTTCACAGAGTCTTCGAAACCAGGATATAAAGAAAAGATGAAATTGTCTGACACGCAAGTAAAATGTTTAATCTACTAAAGGAGAAAATTGAGGAAAATACAAAACACTGACAGTTATACTGAAGCACAAACTACAAAAGCAGTTCAATTTTGATAGTTCCACATATGAAAATAACAATAGCTGCTACCAAATGTTCTCTTCATCCGGAAAGGGATTAATGATCCGTTCTGTAATGCACGCTGAATATTAGCATGGAACAATTGTCATCCATGTCAGCATCCTTGCTTTTAACAGCAATTAATTATTTGCTGTGGTTTTCCCAAATGGAATTCACACAGTGTTCTGAAAGAAATGTCCAAAGACACTAAGTACTCAAACCACAAAATCATGTTTTTATGCTGTTATTGTTTCCTAATAAAGACATTAACAGACTGGAAACCATCGGTCTTTATGACAGAGCTTAAAGACGGTGCTCGTCCTCTGGTAAACAGCTATTATCTCCACAATACTAAATGACAGCCGCATGTGTAACCATTAGCAGGGCTTCCTATAGAACCCTGTTTATCCTGTGGCTAACCGCTCGCTGAGTCACAACCTATATATGGTTGGGAAAAATACCTGCGCACTAATCTAAGATGGCGTCAAATGTTGTAAAAGTTGACCGATTCAGCAGTTTACATATGGCTCGACTGTGTAGGAATACAATTTGTGATTCAGCTTCTCTCGGTTTGTTTTTATTTTTTTTGCGACATTAACTTTGATCAGCTGAGACCAAACAAAAATCTACCATCAGCTTTGTTTTCCTTTGGAGGAAAGTAACGTGCTCATCGGACATGATGTTGCCACCCTGCAAATGATCATTATGGTCTTTGTAATGTGCCAATTACTGTGTTTGTGAGCATTCCTGTTGACACATCGGTGATGCGCAACATGTTAAATCATTGTGAATTAAATTAGTTTGCCGTGTGTGTGTGTATACAAGCTACAGCAGGTTGGAAAATCCTGCATCATCACACTAAACAAGTCATATGATATAATACCAGTTTCAGTTTTCTGCCCTGGAGAAAATGACTCAGTGTAACTTTCACAGGTAAAACAAAAGAAATAATGAAGAAGAAGAATATCAAATATCTGGTTTAAATTACAAATCTACATTCAGGCATAAAGTGCATGCTTGCAATTTCCAAACAGGTTCCCTCAACAGTTCACTAGGAACAATGAGCACAATGTGTTGACAATCATGATGTTGCAAAAATGTTCATAGTGGTCATGCAGGTTTTGGTGGTGGTTGGTGGAATGCAGACAGGCATGGTGATGTCAGGTTGGTGTGCTGGGATCAGGGTCTGGACTTTACTTTTAAAATGTCAAACTACAGGGCAATCATTTGAATTCAGAGCCAAAAGAAGAATAATGTGTGGACTGAATCTTAAAGTGTAACTTTCACTGCGGTATTCCTGAGCAGTGGTGACAGCATATCTGCTCATTATCACTCTCCCCTACCTGTTCACTCATCCTCCCTCTCCACATGTCTCCTCCCTCACTGCCCTGTCATATATAATTGTATGGCCAAGGGAATTTCACTTCTCCTCAGGTCAGAGAGGACATTCTTCTGCTGTTGTTTCCAACTTTGACTGAGTGTAATGCCTTTGTATCAGCAGAGTTTGAGTTGAGGAGCACCAGTTTCCTGCTTTAATAGTAAGCTTGACCAATTTTTATAATCTGTTTTATTGTTACATTAAAGGGAAGTGAGTGGAATTCTGTTTAGACTCTACAATGCATTCCGGTTATATGTGCTGTAATCTGTCTCTCTTGACCTTTCCCTTCATTTGGTTTTATGGATTCATTTCAGGCACAATCGGGCATCAATGTCTCCAGCACTGGCCAGATCTGCTCCAAGCGAGCTCAATCATTGGTGGAGCCAGCTGAGGTTTCGTCTTCAGAACAGGAAGGGATGGAATGAGATGTTAGATGAAACATTTCTGCTGCACACCAAACAGTAAGAATTCATGGGTGGACTGATAGGCTACAAATAACCATTAATTTCACAAACCGCTTCAAGCCATCATCATACAGAATGATATGTCCTTATTTTTCTGCCTTCTCTCAGAACAAATAACATTCCACTCTTCTTCGCGGCTAAAAAGAACAATGGGGGTTGCATCAAAAAACTGCTTAGCTGTGCGTCCACTAACATCTTTGAGAGAGGTGAGGCCTTATTTTCAGCAGCTGTGAATTTGATGTATTGTTATTTCGGTGAATGAATACCAGGTGTAAGATGTATGGCTGTAACACCCATCCAGGAGCTCTGGGGGAGACGGCGCTTCACGTTGCCGTGATGAATGACAACCTGGATGCTGCTGTGGCTCTGATGGAAGGAGCCCCGGAACTCATCAATGAACCCATGACCTCTGAGCTTTTCCAAGGTTGACATGGATATAAGCACAAACATCCATCATGTGATTATTGTACTCTACAGGTTTAAAACAACTTCTTAACCTCTTAATCTCTGAGTTAAACATCGTTATCAGGTTTTATTTTAGATTCTAGTCATGAAGTACAATCTCTTCATACAACAAATATTACCAAATATAACAGGATGCATTTTGGTGGAAATCTTTATAAAATGATACCTAACAGATCCAGGATATGGAGAAATTTAATAATTATTAAGAGCTAATATAGTGAATTTAGTTTTGTTTTTTTTCCAGCCATAAAGTCTGTTACAAATTAAGCAATTTTTTTAAACGTCTTTCTATATGGTACACAATTACTTACAATTATCAAAGTATTTCTAATCTGAAAAGTCCCATTAAATTCCTCTGAAATCCTTTAAATAACCCTGAACTCCAACCATTATCCATTATCTAAAGGCGTAAGGCAGGATCCACCCTGGACAAGGTCTCCAGTCCATCACAGGGCATACACATAGAGACGGACAACTCAATCACACTCTCATTCACTCCTATGGGCAATTTAGGTACTCCAATTCACCTAAGGGGCATGTCTCGGTGGCCTAAGGTGGGCTGTTAGAGTGGACTCCATTACCGATTCATTAACCTGCATTTACAGGGTTAATATGAAACAATAGATGATAAAAGTGGACACTGTAGGGAGTAAGACAGAGAGAGTTGCCTGATGCTAACTGTTTACATATTCTCTGTGTCAGGTGTGACTCCTCTCCACATCGCTGCAGTGAATCAGAACATCAACCTGGTCTGTGAGTTGATTAACCGTGGCGGTGATGTGGCAACACCGAGAGTCACCGGCTTGTACTTCAGGAAGAGGATAGGAGGACTCATATACTACGGTAATCACCCGTTGGTGTGCTAAAAATATATGCACCTTGAGTCACAAGTTTATATTAGGTTTACCTGTACAAACCGATGATGTCATTCGATTGCGTAAATCAAAGCTTATACTGCTCAGTTGTGGTCCATTGAGAAATGATTGTAAAATGTTGTGTGTATCCCTTTGGTATTTCTGCCACGTGTGAGGAGCAGAAAGGGGTTTTTTTTAATTTCAATATTTTTCATTTGGACCACAGGTGAGCACATCCTATCTTTTGCTGCGTGTTCTGGGAATGAGGACATTATCTCCATGGTAATCGATGCTGGAGCCAGCACCAGGGTTCAGGATTATCGTGGTAAGAATTGTGGCCCTTTACAGCAGACTTATACGAGCAGATCCTGTAACGTCTCCTGTCTGCACCGTCCTTTCACAACGTCTTCCTGTCCTTTTTCCACCTCTGTAGGTAACACGGTGCTTCACATTCTGGTTCTGCAGCCCAACAAAACGATAGCATGCCAGGCCATTGATCTGATTTTAGCACGTGATGCAGAGCTGGACAAGTCGGTGGCGTTGGACATGGTGCCCAACTACCGTGGCCTTACGCCTTTTAAACTGGCTGCCAAAGAGGGAAACGTTGTGGTGAGAGGCGCTTTGGTTTGCACGAAGCTGGATTTAGTCGGGGCAGATTATTACACTAATCTATCTTCTGCCTTTTGTTTTTGTCTCCTCTCTCAGGCGTTCCAGCACCTGGTGAACAAAAGACGCGTTGTACAGTGGAGTTTGGGACCTTTGACTTCTAATCTTTATGACTTGTCGGAGATTGACTCGTGGGCTGATGACATGTCAGTCCTGGAGCTGATTGTTGGAAGCAACCAGAAAGAGGTCTAGCACGGTGACACTATAATAAAGGAACAGGTTTGTTGTAGAGCTGCAAAGTCTTTAACGTCCATTTGTTTTCTTCTTCAGGCGAGGAGGATCCTGGAAGTGACGCCTGTGAGGCAGCTGGTCAGTCTTAAGTGGAACCTGTATGGAAAACATTACTTCAGGTACGGCAAGCACCAAAACCTACGCTGGGAACTTGTCAACAAACAACCAATCTGATCGGCTGAATGTCGCTGTATTTGGCCTCACACAGCTTTATTACTCGACTGTGTTTTCTGTGTGTGTGTGTGACAGACTGCTGCTGCTCCTGTATCTCCTCTACATCGGCACCTTCACACTGTGCTGTGCCTATCGCCCTCTGAAGGACGCTCCTGAGAACTACACCAAGTCAGAAATGGACAAAACCATCCGCGTCCAGAAAACACTCAATGTGTGTTGACAGAGAAGAATTAGTAATCCTGTTTAACACATTAACTGCTGGAATGAGCTGATTGAAAAGACAAAGTTTAACTCGAATTTAATCAATTTGATGAAGCTAAACCACAAACCTGAAACGACTTCTGTAGTGTTTGTTCTACATAACACCCCAAACTTACATAAGATGAGGAAATATTTGACTATATTATGTTTTACTTCATCTTGTCATATTCATGTCTCAAATAATAATAATTCAATAGAATAATAATTATAAAATCATTCATCTTGCCCCGCCTCAGGAGAGTTATGTGACATATGAGGACAACCTGCGTCTGGGAGGAGAGATCATCAGTGTCCTTGGAGCTTTTGCCATCCTGCTTCTTGAGGTCCATTTATCAAACCCGTGTTATCGTCATATATGCCACACGCAACATCACAGTTTATTGTGTATGGTCATCTCACTGTGGCCCATTTTTCCCATTCAACAGATACCAGATATCCTGAGGGTGGGAGCAAAGCGCTACTTCGGGCAGACTGCACTTGGGGGGCCCTTCCATGTCATTCTGTAAGTGAAGCTAAAAGTAACTTAACAGATCGTTCTTAAGTCTCTGAATTGTACCGATTTACAGAAATTGTTCCGGTTCCTCAGACGAACAAGCAGCTTTGAATAATGACATTGAGAAAATCCAGATTCTTCCGTTTACTCAGTCTAACACAACAGCTAAGAGGTCTCACCAAGTATGAAAGTGAGACTCAAACCAAGTGGGTAAAGTAAGCCACAGCTGGGGCTGATACACAATGATAAGACAGGAAAAGTGGGTATAGAGGAATTTTATTTACAGCATGTGTTCAGTGGTAATAATACTACATCAGCTACAAAGTCTCTCTACAATGATATGCCTGTCTGTCCAACTCCATCAAACTCACTTTTTCCATGTTGGACGTATGAATGTGTCTGGTAAAGTCAGGATTCTTTCCCAGCTTTTCTCACAAACCTGAAAGTGAACCTGAAACCTGAGAATTTCTGGGAGCCAGAAGTCTGCAGCGCCCCAGCAAGGATTAGAATCAAGACAAACTTAAACTGATATCAACTTACTCTGTAAAACAATCCAGTCTGAATCCTCCCTAAGCCTCGTGCTGGTTTTGTTTTGAGCAGCATTGGCTACGCCTGCCTGGTGGTGCTGCTGTGTGTGTTCAGAGCCAGCGGCCTGGATGGAGAGGCTGTCGTTATGGCTGTGTGTTTGGTTCTGGGCTGGAGCAACGTCATGTTCTTCGCCCGAGGCTTTGAGATGCTAGGCCCTTATGTCATCATGATACAGAAGGTAAGGGACATGCCCGTCTGGACTTAAATCTACCCTTAAACTTAAGTATAATTTGGATATATCATACTGGATACATTTTGCTTTCCGTCTCCTCTCTTCCTTCTCTTGTCTTCCTTGCTGTTGTATTGCAGTCCATCCTTCTCCTACGCTTGGATCTCTCCATATTTTCTCCTTATTTATTTCCCTTTTATACTGTAGGCTACCTTGTGAATTCCGGGTATTATTAAAATTAAGATTCAATACTACAGTTCACTACGCTTCAGTAAATTTGCATTTCAATCATTAATTATTATTAAGCACTCCTTCCTCCACATCTTATTGTACGAGTTAAGGCAGCTGATGGTTGCTTAAAAATAGGTTGTTCTACGCACGTACACCTGTACACACATTCTACTGAAGCGTATATATTTGTACACTTGTTTGTATTTAGACGCTGAGGCTCTTTGTGTATCATTTCCTCCTAGATTATATTTGGAGATCTGACAAAGTTCATGTGGCTGAGTTTCATTGTGCTCATTGGCTTTTCCACCTGTGAGTATATTCTGACTACGTAAATCTCCACACGCTGACATGCTTATAACTTGTCAAGTAAGCAATGTTTTCTGTTTATTTCCTGGTCAGCCCTGTGGATGGTGTATATGACTCAGGATCCCGAGTCCATCCCCTCGTACCGCTCCTTCCCCATCACCCTCTTCTCCCAGTTTGAGCTCAGCGTCGGCCTCATAGATCTCCCGGTGGACCACACCATTGCTACGCCCCCTATTGTCCATGTGCTGCACTGCACCTTCTCGGTGGTCTCCTACATCCTCCTGCTCAATCTCCTGATAGCCATGATGAGCGACACACACTGGAGGGTGGCCCAGGAGAGAGATGAACTCTGGAGGACTCAGGTAACAAACGCACACGTATATGCCGATGTGGCTAGAGATTCAAATATAAACAAATATCTTCATCACAGCCTTGTGCCTTAATGCTGAATCTACATGGTGTGCAGGTGGTGGCCACAACTCTGATGCTGGAGAGGAGAATACCCCGCTGCCTGTGGCCTCGGCTTGGTGTCTGTGGGCTTGACTACGGCCTGAAGGAGTGCTGGTATCTCCGGTAAGACAGTATTAGAGTATGAGGAACTTAAATAGGTTTTAGGGAAATACACCCAAAAACAGGGTATGATGTTATGTCCTGTGTTTCTTATTCATGGTCCTATAAGCAAAGAACGGAAGCAGAAAGAGAAGGCAGTATGAACAATATTTCAATCTTGGACCTAAATGAACCCTAAACTCACAATTTTGCACTTAAAATATTTCAGCAGGGAGAAACCAGTTTGTCCACTGACCGCAATCTCAGTGAGACATCCCTGCAGCTGCAGGACATGTCGCGTTAGTGTGAGAGGGCCAGCTTTCTTTTGCTTGTGATATTATCACTGCATCTCCACCTACACACCCTGAATGTAACAGGTTTAGGCCTGTCGTGTGAAGGCATTCAGACAGGAGATCAGTGAAGGAAGTAGAGAATGAAGACTGGGACTACATCACATTTTATCATGGAAAAGCTCATATTGAATACATGGTAACACTCTTACAATGATTATCTTTGCAGGGTTGAAGACAGAAATGACCAAATGGTGCAAAAAATGCGGCGGTACATCAAAGCATTCTCCAAGGATGACGACAACAATAAAGAAAAGGAGGCGTTTGACAAGACGGACACTTTAAAAGAGTCAAGCACAGGATCCCCCAGGCTCAGACCCAAACCCAGGGGAGGGTTAAACCTGAACAGGAAGTCACTGACAGGCTGGCAGATGATTCGCCACAGTGCTTTAGGTTTGGACATGGACCAAGATGAGCCGGAGGAGGACCAGGTCATCAGATATGTCTAGAAAGGACTCATTAGTCTGAAGTGTGTTTTCTAACTGAGTCCTCTTGCCTGTTTTGATGAACTGCACTCAACACCTATGCATGAAGAGGATGAAGAGGTCTCCCGGCTATTTTTCTTTATATAGTCAATGGTGCAATTATTCTTGCAGTATTATGCGATAGAGAAGAGGGCATTATTTTTATAGTGATATTACAAAAATGTAGCAGTGATATGAGAGAAGCTAAAATAAAGTGAAACACAGACATTTAACTTATTATGTTGATGACCGAACACTTTTATACGAGAATAAAATCAACTCGAAACATACAAACTCACTGGCCTTTCCATTTGTGAAAAAGCAGTACGATGGATTACATGCAACCGGTACAACATGTCTGAGTTATCCGGCTAAGTGCTCACAAGCAAAGTAATGTTTATGTCAGGATATTCAGCAGTTAAAGATACACAGTGTATAAGAAGATGACACCTAGCCTGCTGCCTTAGTGCAAAAAAAGAGTTACATACGGAATATATAAATTCTCTGTGAAGCTTCATTATATTTCTGGAAACACTACAACACTACCAAGAGAAATGTGCTGTGAAAAGAGTGCTGAACTGAGATGTTATCGCAGCAGGTTGGTTGTGTGCTCCATATTCCGCTCAGAAAGATGGAATTTCTATCCCAGCCCGCTGACAGATGAAGTAGCTGGCAGAAGTACAGGACACTTGCTGCCAGTTCTGGTCAGGTGGGTTGCCCTTCTTCAGTAACGCACAGTTTCCTTCTCCTCGATTTGCAGCCCAATAACTGGGAAGTAGAAGAGTATAAATGATCAGTCTCCACAATATCATCAATACTGAGTTTTTGGTGCCAAGTGTAATTCCCGCTGTTTTCACCTCTGGCTGAGCTCAGTGTTGTTGACCCAAGTCCATCTTGGGTATGTGTAACTCAGCCCAATCCAGTAGTCCACTCTCCCGGAATCAACCAGGAAGTGCTAGAACAGAGAGCATGATTAACTCTTACAATTTAAGATCATTCTACTCTTTAGTATGCTCGCAGTTAATCTACAGTGTATAAAATCCACCTGATATGGTGAGCTGTCGATGATAGCAAGTGATCCTCCTCTCTTTGTGCAGTTGCTCCTACTGTCGTCCCAGCTCAGCCTGTATGTGGACATGTAAACACACGTCTTACCGAAGAGCTTCCATCCATTGGGACATTGATCGCAGCTCGGACCTGGGAGGAGAAGACACGGACAAAGTGCTGAATCAGAGCATAAAATTGCAAATATGCAAGAAAAAATATGTTTATGACAGCAGATGATATTTTGCAATCGGACCTAACATTCAGGACATACGTGTGATTAAAATCACGATAGCAATACTTGTGATACTTAGGAAATACTTGTGATAAAATTGTTAAGTCCAACACAAAATATCTTTTGCTAACGTCATCCCTTGCAGTCATACGGCAAACGACGGCGCTTGTGTGATAAAGTTGATAGATAGTGACATGTGTTCCTCACAAAAAAAAAAACAGTTATAGATAGTTTATTTCTCACAAATTTACCATTCAAAATTTCAAAGAATTTGGTTCCGCAATTTTTGTTATTTATGATGCTCTGACAGGCCGCGGTACTTTTGGAATCTTTGGTTTTACAGTGCATAATTATATCATGGCAATTTTGCTGAAAATAAGTATCAGAACTGACTTCCTGTTAAAAATTTAATTTATGCAGCATGAGAGCAGAAACAAAATCACAGAGAAGATAAGACGACGAGTGTTCGATGGCTCTGATGACATTAAGTCGATTGCATCTCTCTACTTACAGACAGTTGGAGTGGGGGATGGCTGATGCAGTACCTCTGTGCAGGTTGATCCAGCTTGGACTTTAATTTGGAACAAAGTTGGAAAAGGAAAAGCAGAATGACGATGAACTGCTGCAGTGCAATTAAACATTTTCAGCTTTTAGCTTTTGACATTGTCTGTTTGGTAGCAAGCATGCAATTTTTTTACATTTTGAACCACTTTTGAGGAAACCTGATTGAAAGGTGGGGTGTAAATGTCTCGTAACTATGCAAATTAGCCTATATTTCCTTTTTTATACATCATTTGTGATTTATAGCCGATCATGGGTTACGGCTTCAATTTGGGCCAGATTGAACAAAGATCAAGAACAATGTTAAAATGCATTCTTTCACTTTAGGCCAGTAAGTAAGCTTTTTGGCCTTGGCGGAGGAATGAATGCCCTTCTAGTGTCTGTATCACTGTTTCCTCAGACCAAAACAAAAAACATGATCTGCTTTGTTGTTACGAACACAATTCAGCCATCTTCTTTTTTACAGTGCTGACATGGAATCTGCTCTATGGCTGAGGGTACTCACGTTTCAGACTCAGGACAAGAATGACCAGAAGCAGGATCAGGCACAATACACTCAGAAATATAGCCAAGGCACGATACTGACGTTCCTTCCCCTCAGTGCCTAGGGAGAAAGAAATCCTGCTTGATACAACAATTACAGATAATATGGAGCACATAAACTGCTCGGGCCTACCTTTCTCTTCCTGCAATTCCACTGATAACTTGGACTCTGGTGACAGTTTTTTGCTGACTTCATCTTTTGTATCTGCACCAAAAGCTCTACAGAATTTGATATACATGTTGGATTTTGTTGTGGGATTTGTCCGGAAGCTTGTTTGCCCTGGCTTGCGCTGCTACGTCTTCCTGTGCCGCCGACTCACCACTGTGAGTGCTCTTTTAAGACGCCCCCTATCCTGTTTCCATGGCAACATGCCATTCACTGAGTCCAAAACTATTCTCGGTGCACAGTGCTTGGATTGTCCTTCAACCCACAAAACTTTTGTGTCTCTCTGTCTCCAAATGAGATACAGACAAAGGCAGATTGTAAAGTACCGTACATTTCACTTCAAAACAACAGATAGTATTGCGTCTATGAGGTCATTGGAGTCCAGTGTTTGTATTAAATATACTTCACAGACACAACAAGCATTAATCTGTGTTAGACATTACATTCAACAAAATAAATGTGTGCAGGATTTGGTACAGGAAGCAGAAATTGATCAAAGCCTTGGCATTTTTGTTCCTTCTTCAAGTCAAAATCGAAACAAAAAATGTTATTCATGTTTTTGATATTCTTTAATGCTCCCATATTAAAATGTAATACCACCAAGATGAGTTATTTATTTAGTACTTCATTCCACCTAAGTACAGATTTTATTAAGAATTTGTGAACAGGGGTGGATGAAATGATTTATAGAGCATAAATGCATGTATTCCTACCAACATACTCAAATATGGGAGAAATATTTCATGCGTTAAATCTAATTTAATATGAATTTCAGTCTTTATTTATATATATATATGTATTCATTTTGGACATCTGTTGTTGGATTTAATGTTTTGTAACCTTTGCTCCAAGGAATGTAAAAATGTTATTCTAATCTACATTTTGTAAATATTTGGTTTATTTATCATTTTTTAATGATATTTCAAATCTATACAGAGCTGAATCAAAATGCCACCATTAACAAAACATCAGAAATACAAATAAAGATGTACTATGAAATATATTATATTATATATCTTTATAGAATTT
>OMNV01003340.1:78935-143407 GCA_900303265.1 Brotula barbata
TTTAGTGTAGATCTTTGCTTTAATGATACTGAATGATACTGAAATAATAATGATACTGAAAGTACAAAAAAACAAAAATTTACAATACCAAAAAATGCGTTAATTGGAATAAGGTTCACATTTTTATATATGACTATATCTCTGAAGCTTTTTTTATACCTTTTTAAAAGCATTAAAATATATATTTACTAAAAAAAAATAATAATAATCTGTAGAAACATTTTTTTTTTAATTGACCACTCTGATGAAACCTTTTTTTTTTCTCACACGACAGTAGACTGCTACATTTCGCTTCTGCTTTTGCCTTTGGCTTTTCTTGGAACAGTGCATGTCAGTCATTATTGACTGGATTGTGTGAGAAACAGAATGAGCCAGCATGTTTACGGCATTGTTAAGTTATGCTTGCACTTGCTCACTTTTCCTAACATCAGAATTTTCCCTTTGTATTCTAAGATCAATTGTCCTGAAAAACATACAATGTAAGTAAGGGTTACAGGGTTTTTAAGAATACATGTAGAATAAAGAAGTAAATTAGGCCAATGTTGATTTTGAGACTGGAACAGGAATGACAAAAACAACGTGGAACTTTATTAAGGTTTAAATTATATGCTCAGAAACGATTGCTATTTTTGTAATAGTAAAATAATGAATAATAATTTAAATCCGAACAGGCTTTGAGCACTTTAACTACATAAAATAAGATAAAATCAAACTGTACCTGATTTAGCTTTGCTCACATCACTTTGCAATGCCTTCTCATAGACGTCCTCAGATGGACCTTCAAGTTTACTGTAGATATTCGCTTCCTCTGAAACCAGACAAAAATATTAACTTAAACAGTGGAATAAACCACCTGGCACCCCTACACACATACTCACACTATAAAATAAAATTCTTGGAAAAAATTAGTGGTTGCATTCATCATTTCCAGGACTACATCCATATCATAATTTATCTTCTACCTTCAGATGTGACTGCCTGCTTCTCCTCAAGTTTATCTTCAAGTTTGCCTTCCTCCACTGAAGTGATTTTGTCCATCTCCATGGTTCTTGCTCCTTTTCCTTTGATTTTCCCTGGAAAGTCTTCTAAACTGTCAACGGAAGATTTAGTCTTGCAAATTAATTTTTCTTTCAGTTTCAATCATAGATAACCCAAAAAGTCTCCACAAGACAGAGTCCCGTGTGCAAATGACAGATATTTGGGTAATGACAGAACACTTCCCCAAGTGAATTTCTTCGCAGACGCTCTCCTTCCTCTAAGCTACTTTTATACACGACATTGTTGCAAAAAAAAAAGTGATCGCTCCCGTTCTAATCAGGTCTCAAATCTTCACATGTAAACATGACAACAGTTACTCAGTAAGTCCAAAGACTCTGATAGCAATTTGGGTGATGAAATACCACACAATGTCTTTTAAATACAAAGTAGTACATTGCATTTAAGCCTCTAGAACAAAATCCAGATGTAGTTGGTATCAAAATACTTTGATTCAGAATTTTTGTATCTTCTAAATGCTTTTACTTGCTCACTTTTCCTAACATCAGAATTTTCCCCTTGGATTCTATGTATAAATAAATACAATAAACTGTGAACTCCCTGTAGTTTACCATTTGTAAATTAAGTTTAGAGATCAATTTTCCTAAAAAAAAAAAACAATGTTAGTGGGGGTTTGAGGGTGTTAAGGAAGACAACTAGAATAAAGAAGTAAATTAGGCCAAAACAGAAACGACAAAAACAATGAGGAACTTTATTAAGGTTTTAAATTTTATGTTCATGTTATGTATACAGTATAATATAATTTGATACTTTTTGGACATTACTTTGTGGTTTATATGGGTACATTTACAACATTGTGGTAGTTTATATCAAGATATTTTCATGTATTTTTGCCCATCCCTGTCAAGACTGGGAGAAATATACAAACAGATGTAGCAAAAACAAAAGGGAATAAATCAGAATTTTGTGCATTTTCGTTTTTATTTTCCATAAAAGTGTATAACATTAATTTACAAAAAAAATATTTGCAGTAAATACAGGAGACTGAGAAAGATGAGAGCTCTCTTCAAAAAACTTCCTTTTATAACTATTCTTAGCTTTCTTGCCACCCTTCCTCTTTCTTATTTCACCAAGTAAGAGTTCAAAATGACTGAATAATTAAAGTGTAAAGAAATGATTATGCTCACCCCAGAATACTGACAAAGGTAAACCAAACATGTGTCACCCATGCCTTGCGCTAAGCTTTTCTTCCACTGTTTAGTTTCTTATAAAGACTAAGAGAATAACAAAGGTGTGATTACAAACAGCTTTAACTCTGTAGCCCTCACACAGCCTCCTTTCCTCTCTCTCTCTCTCTGTTCCCAGTCTGTTGTCCTCCCTCAGGCACCATACACACTCTCATTACTGTAGGTCATGTAGAGGAACAAGTCCTCTTCATGGTGTTCCTAGAACAGAACAAGGGATAAAAAATAAAAAAATGATGCACAAAGGATATACGTTAGCTGCCACAGAGAAACAGAATTACAAATGCGGTCATGTTAAGCTGTGAAAAATCAATTTTCCCATCAGACTATTACTTTCAGAATCATTAGTTGTAGAAGAAAACAGTAGACACACCAGAATGTTTATGATTAGACAGCACTAAAAATTATTACAGGATTTACTGAGTAACTAACTACAGACAAATAATGTGTGATGCAATATATCTTCCAGGCAAGTCCCGCAGTGACGTAATTTTCGGTATGCTGCACTGAGGACGGGAAATATGTGCTTGTGTGCAAGCAGAAACTCCAAACGTTCAGATTTAGGCACAGACAAACTCAAAAATAGACTAATTTGTAAATTTGCTTATTATGGAGGGGCATGTGATTATTATAGTGTTCATGTGGAAAATGGACCCATGAAGATCTGTGCAGGGGTGCACAGTGGTTACCTCATATACAGCAGAGAGAGGGGAGCTGGATGGGGGAAGGGAGTTGTTGACAAAGAAGAAAAGAGCTTCCTCTGGTCTCAATGACACTCGCTGTCTTATCAGGAAGCACAGCTGACCCACTAAAAAAAACAAAACAAAAAGAAAAGAGAACATGATGGTCAGTCAGAGATAAAAATTGAATTTCTCATCTCTAATAAAAAAAGAATGTAAATGTCAAGGCCCACAGAGGACCTAGTAGCTGAACTCTTAGAAAGCAAGACAAAATAAGAATGCTGCTGATCAACAGACTTATCTTGATTGGATCAATCTGTCGATCATGGTCAACAGTATAGTGGTTGGCCTCTCTGTCTTTGCCCACATCTCTGTGGTCTTGAGAGTCTCTTACTGACAAGGGGCCCAATTGTTGCATTTAGGTTATTTTCCTGTATCATTAAATATCTACTTTGTAATTTCTTCCTTTCTCCGTTACGGCTCCTGTTGCACACCTGGCAATTCAGGGAGGATCAACCGGTCCTCCTTGAGAGTTTTGGGCTCAGTCAGGAACCATTTGTTGCATGGGTCAATAAAGCCATTTGAGTATGTCATATGTATGTATGTCATATTAGTCTGCAAAAATAACCTTGACTTTATCCAAGCCACAGCTGAATTGTGTCACCACAAAAATCAGAGTGAATCTGATGTGTGCATACTGAAAGTAAGGGGGGGGCACATTTTTTTGTGGGATGTAGAAATCTGAGTTTTGGCTGCAATGCAAGCCAGAAATAGAAATTGTGTGTGATTTCACCTGTTAAGTCTGAGGGAACTAGATATTTCTTCTTGTCCAGTTCGGGAGCCCGTGACCTTGGCGCCCTCTCCACTATGATCTAGTTAATTAGAATGAAGAGACACATTCAACAATTAAAGACAAAATGTTATTATGAACTGAACTTGAAAATGAAATATGAGCAGCTTTACAGTTTGCTAGGCTTCAAGTGTGATTGCAGCCTTTGCAATTTACTGACATATCTCCACTGGTCACTTAATTGGTTTAAAGGAAAAAAATGGTAATCCTACTGACCGGTATCTTGTCAGGATGCTTGGTCCGCACTCTCTCCCCCTCTGCTCTCCTCACCTCCAATGGAACTGAGCGTTGGTACAGACTGCTCATCTAAACCAAACAAAACAACATGGAGTCTCTCTCACAATGATGGTTTATCAACCAGACAAAGCAGAATGAGCACCGACCTACTTCATCAACCAGTGCATTCTGGCAACAATTTATACAAGCAGCATAACAACACGTGAGCAATAGTGATATGATGCAGCAGGCATCTCAGATTGTTTTGTACATACTGTACCTAACGTGTTAGGGATGTGAACACAATAATTTTGACCATCTCATCGGTTCGTATATGCATCATTCGGAACCCCAGTCTTTAAAGTGTTATACATTGTTGTGGTGGCGATGACACAATTGTTTAGATTCATCACTACATAAGGCCACGTCACTTGGTCACATCAACAATGGCGTAACAGCATCACTTACTTTACATCAGCAGTTTTAAACATCTAGAATGAACATACCACCAGAAGTATTTATGTGTATTCTCTTTATGCGTCTAAGTATAATGTAACACGCAGTCAATCGCTAAACGGTATTTCTAACTCAGCTGTTTGAGACGCTGGTTCAGGGTAATGCTAGACCTGGCTATCAGCAGCTAACGAACTATCAACACGTAAGCTTACCTTTAAAGACACAAAACGATTTTACTCAACACAGGACAAAACCTGCTGTTTTGTAACAGTCTCCCGTGTGACGAGTTTTCTCACAAAAAACCCGTGGACAAAAAAGTGCTCAAACGCGTTGGTACGTTCTCGGTTCAAAGATGTCGTCCAGCGTACTTTCAGCTGCACAAAAACAACAACAAATATAGCACCGCCCTCCTAATACATGTATGACCAATCGAAAGTGAGTACAGACACGGACAGCAAAACTTATCCAATTGTAGAGCAACCAAGGCGCGCACTGTGCCGGTGAGGAACGGCCCTTTTTGTTGATTGATAGTTGACTTAGCCAATAGTAGGATTGGATAACTGGGCCAAAAGCTATAGGGTTCACGCCTCAGCCAGGCTACGTGCTTGGCGTGCATGACGTTTTTTCTTCACCATTTGTCCTATAAACAACCCTCTTCACTGTGTACACATGCTGTGAACGTGCAGGAAAAAATGAACAGGCTAGAGCTCTCATTTATGTGTTCAAATGAGTTTTAATTCTACACATTTGAACTTCATCTTGTGCATAACAAACTGTCAATGTACTTTTTGATTTTTCCGCCCCTGTGCTCTCCTGCATGCAGGGACTAACCATTCAACAGACTTATTATATTCTAAACTCTTCTATTCCATATACACAAAACAAATATTTTGCAAAAAACTTTCTTAAAACAACATCCCATTGTTGTATCACGGTGCACACAATGTTTCATGTCATTTAGATAGCAGACAATACAGTCTCATAATGTCCTTGATGTGTTTCAGCAGGTCTTTATATAAAGCTTAGTGCATTGTCCCAGGCCCACCACGTGAAAAGAGTGAGAACAAATGATCAATGCTACATTGACATGTATAGCAAATCATCTTTGCACATTTCAGAGGTGGAAATATATTTTGAGCATTGAATAATCCACTGTTCAATCTCTGGAATCTTGACGCGGACATCCATAATTGTTTACTGTCCATCCACAATTTTCCCTCCGCACCCTGCTCACACAGCAGCTGTGGCCGTTGTAAGTTTGAGGGCATCTGCTAAGTTGCGTTGTCGGACTCGAGAGTTTGTAATGGTTTCCAAATGAGATAGAGTTATCCATCCTCTATGCCGATCTGACAATCTGGTCCCTTCCACCCAACCTAGAAAGAGCAAAGAGCAGAACAGAAGGGAATGTAATTTTTCTCTGCTTATACAAGATCCAAACCATTTATACATCGACTCTATTCCCACAGGAATCTTATAAAATATATTTTTATGATCTTACCATCTGTGGCTTGGTGCACCAGTATAATATCAGCCTTTTCCAAGGACAGCTCATCAGGCTGCTGAGCAACAAACGCCCGAATGCACTGCATCTGTGTGAAATCTAGGTGGAAAAGAGGAAAGAGGTTATACCTACAGTTATAGAAGACAACAGATCAAAGCATATTACTCCTAAAAATTTCAACTGTTACATCAAATATTCATTGTAAACAGCTGAGATGATTAAACTATACTATAGTGCATTATTAGTAGTAGTAATTAGTGAGACACTAGCCCAGGGGCACTCAATCCTGATGATCGTCTTTTGTTAACTTCATTCACCTCTCATTCAAGGTGTGAATCACTTGTCATTAGATAGACAGAATGAGAACCTGCCGAGACGTTTCACAATATACAATGTGCCAATTGTGATAAATTAGATTGTGAACATGGGTAAGGCAACTCAAGTAACCATCCCAGCAAACAAAAAATTAAATTTTGTGGAAATGTACTTTCGCTTTGTAATATGGTATTGTCACACAGCTAATAACCAACAAGATGCCAGCTTAGAGATTTAGAATATGGAAACGAGGATGTGTATCTTACCTTGTGCAGCAGAAAAATCTATTTCAGCATGGGACTGGGATATGGCAGATATCCAACGTAGCTTATCACTCCTGATGGAAGGAAAGTTGATTGTATTTTAGGAATGTTTTTAGGTTTTGTGTCACATGACACAGTGAGGTGCACAGAGCTAGAATTCTGACATTCTTGGGGCTCATATTTTTGATTTTTATGGTAATCTGATAATGTTTAATTTTGCTTTTTTTTCCTCTCATGGCTGACACTTTACAGTAGTAGGAAGTGATAACAGCAAGTTGTCGAACTCATTACGCAATGAAAAATGCAATTTGCCAGTGATTCAGATTGCAACACAACACCGGTTTGGCGCTCAATTTCCTTACAAAATCTAATCACTTCTGATCCGTTAACATGGTGTTAATTTTTTAACAGTGCAGATTAGACTTTTGCATTTTGCTTTTTCTGCCAAATTGTGTAGGTTTAACTCGAGTAGCCTTCATAATACTTCCTCATACCAAATTAAAATGTCAGTGATATTGCCATGTAACACAGGAAACAGTCTAGATTATTTTCCCACGATTGTCAGGTCAGACGCAAGTTATGAAATCCTTTACAGAGAAGGCATATCAAAACTTAAAAACAGTTGAATTACCTTTATGTCAAAAATACTGTGGGAAAATAGTCTTATATTATACCAAATTAAAATGTCAGTGATATTGCCATGTAACACAGGAAACAGTCTAGATTATTTTCCCACGATTGTCAGGTCAGACGCAAGTTATGAAATCCTTTACAGAGAAGGCATATCAAAACTTAAAAACAGTTGAATTACCTTTATGTCAAAAATACTGTGGGAAAATAGTCTTATATTATGATTCTTTACAACAAGAAAAACTAAAGATTATAAATATTAAGTAATGTTTTGATGTTTAACTTGGGTGCTCAATTACCATCAGATTTATATTTTCTCATAATTACTGGAAACTTCCTGTGCTGTTCTCATATTTAGTTGACCTTGCTGAAACCTGTCCTCTGACACAACATATCTCTGTTATGTCAGGACATTGAATCAAAGTGAAAATATGTCTAAATCCATCTGTTCCTTCTTAAAAACTCGATAAAAAACAAAAACAATGGGCCTCAGTAATTTTCTATCTTTCCAACACAAAAACCCCACCACCGTGTTGGCCTCTTACAGCGTTTCAGTCCTCAGCAGCAAGGATTTTTGATTCAGATGAAGCCTGAACAGGTTCTTCTGTAGGGAGTGCAGTTTGACTCGACAGTTCTCTGCACGCAGGTCTGATACAGGAGCGTGATCAATTACTGTGAATCTTCCCCCTCTGGGAAAAGCAAGAGGGAAGACAGAAAGAGAGGGAATAATGTGTAAGGGAATGAAAGCATCGGTTCATTTAAGTCACAATAAAAACAAGGAGGAAAACAGAAATGTAGAATGTAGGTAGAAAATGACACAAGCCACTTAGGGAACGTGGTGAAAATGATAGGTTTGTTTGCTCACTCTTTTTGTAGTGAGAGCAGCAAGTAGTCGTTGAAAAGGTGCAAGTAAACACTCCTCTCTGTTTCCTTCAGAGAGAAATCCATCAGTTCTGTCACTAGTCCTTCGCGCACCAGTCGGCGAGACTGACTGATCAGTGGAAGGGTCTGAGAGAGAGAGAGAAATACAGTTCATTTTGTCCATTTCAACACTCAGTAGGCAATAGTAGGAAAAGTAGCCATTACATACCCGGCATTCAAAGTCCACCTTAGCACTAAGCGAGACCAGTGACTCAATACTTTTCATCTGAGAGATGCTGTCATTACTTTCTTGGATTATCTGAGGAGAGATGAGAGATGATGGTTAAGAAAACAGCGACATTTAAGCACTGGGTGAATCCGACATATCAAAAATGACAGCTCTGGTTAATGATGAGAAGTTTTCATGACAGTAACGAATATAAACGCATTGAAAAAAACTTTTAAACAATTGCACATATATTGAAATCTATTTTACTGCAGTCAAACAGTTTTGCATTATTACCATCCAAACACAAATTTTCAATAAACTATAGATAAATACTGTTCATCTTCAAATTTAGCAGAATATTGCAGAGAGGACTGGATGGACAGAGACATGGGTTGTGCTGCAGCAGTGGTTTGTGTTTCAAGCCTGCAGGGAACGTTTGATGCACAAAATGTTTTGATGGGAACTGCACTCATGTATGGTGAAAAGGGGATCTTACTTTCTCTACAAGTCTCAAAGCCTTGATGGCCTGCATTGCCTCAGGAGTGCCCGGAGTGGTTCTCTTTACAATGTTCTGGACACAAGAGGAAAGTGCATGTTAAAGTGGGACTAAAGCACAGAGATTAGACATGCGGTAAATAATCGACATAATCGGCAGCATCGTGCAATGATGTCACACACATCCTTCGGGTCAACATGTGAAAGATGTAATCACACCTGGACCAGCAGCTTAATCCGTGTGATCCTCTGGAAGGGAAGGACAAGGAAGGAACGTAGAGGAAGTCTCTGGCAAACAGGATTCCTTTCTAATTTCTCTACATTCCTCTTGAATCCTTGATTCTCATTCCTGATAGGAAAAAAGAAATGCGGGGTAAAGGCCAGAGGAAAAGAGTGTAAAAAAAGGTATTAGTTGTGAAATTTTGTTATGTAAAGCGTAACCACTACTTCAAATTATATGATAAATAAATAATATGATTATAAAGAAAAACTATCTAAAAATAGGATTCCTAATTTTCTAAAGACCGGTCCATGACTGTTTACAAGACAACTACTTGATGATTTTACTCAGCATCTTAAGATATTTTTAACCTTCGCTGACATGCCATAAATGATTGTAGAAAATGATATAGATGTTGGATTTGCTTACATGAGTCTTTGGTACGTTGCATCCTGGTATGACTGGTTGGTGAGGTAGGGCACATAAACCATTTTGAAGCGCTGACACTGTCGAGCAATGATGTCACACACAGTAAAGTGCAATGTGTCAGTGTCCACACGCTCCTCCAGCTTTGACAGGAAACTACAGGCAAAAAGCACCAATTTTAAAATGAAAAGTAAACATTCCTTGAGCAGACAAATATGGTTTGAACAGTGTCAACATCAAATATTTCAGGGATGTATCTATATTAGTATCTTTCTATTAGAGCAGATCAGATGAGTTAGATCCAGCTCCAAAGAATTATTAACGCCTCACACCTGTGACTGATGGCTCGAACCTCAGCTAGCCGGGAAAACAGCCAGCTCTTTTCCTGAGCGGTCAACAGTGCTCCCAGCTGTTTTGATTTGACAAAGTGTTCAACAACAATGTCCAGACTCCTGCAGTAGGAGGCCTCTGAGGTCAAAACCTCAAACCTCACCTTGAGAGCGAAGCAGTGAGAGAAATATACAAGAAAATCAAATCATTGAGCAAGAGACAGACAGTAAATGTCTACTGAAACAAAAGAACTACCTTTAACGGGATTTTCATAAGGATGTGACTAAAGCGGATAACAAAGTATTTCCCAATGAGTGGAAACGATCCAACTCAGACGCGGTGAAGTACACATGAAAACAGCTACAGTGCAAGAACCGCAACGCTTACGCAATCACACACTCTGGCATTATGCAGCGAACATTCTTCAGCCAAGAAATAGATTGATGGGGGTATCGTCACACATGTGGAAACTTTGAAAACTTCCAGTGAATTTACCAGCTTAACCTCTGAGGTAATGCCAGCGAAATCCAGTTCACATTAGTCACCCCATTTCCCTGAGGTCACACCAGAAAGGCTGCTGGAATCAACCCTAAAACAAGCCTGTTCAAGTGTAAGTGAAACAAAAACATGGGGAAGAGAACTTCTGAACGTAAAAGTAATGGAATTTTACTTTTAAAAACTTCTATTTATTCATGTGAGCTTTCAGGATCCCCTGAATTACAAACACGATCCGCTTTAATCAAAATGTCTAATCTGCTCAATTTAATTGTTCAAATCAAAAATCCACATTAAACATTGACCATATTGCAGTGTACCTCCTGTAGACGCCTCTGGTCCTCTGTGAGCTGCTCCAGCTCGGTACTGTTCCGGACTCCGGGCAGATCTCGCCACAGTGTGGCTGTCTGGGTGAGAGAGATGGACAGACGTGGAGAGGTGGACCGGCGATCATTTTTTGGAGGCCCAGGAACTGATAAGCTATGGGCACCGGGTAAAGAGGCAGTGTGGGACAGGGAGTGGGGATGGGGGACAGCGGGCAGAGGAGGAAGGGGTCTGCGGGCAGGGGGAGGTGAGGGAGCAGGTGAGGATATGGGAGAGACAGAGGGGAGCTGAGTCTCCTCGCATACTGAGATGACGTCGGACCGAGCTTGACGCAATATCTCGTTGTTTTGGACCGTTTCACTGTACTGCTGGTAGAGCTGGGCAGCATCTGTGTGGATGTGGGGCAGACAGAAGAGAAAAGAAAGACAGAAAGAGAGAAGAGGGATTGAAAAGTATGGGAAGACAGGCGATAGAGACAGGAACAGAGTTAGCCAAGAGGAGTTGAAATTCCAGTTACACATACTTGTCGAAAGCAAATTCAGAGCAGCAGCTGTTTTTCGCACAAGCCGTGAGACAAGAGTGCCTGCACAAACCTGCCTGTGGCTTCAGAGCACGCACAGGCACACACATGTACACACACAAACACAGCCAATACATCTGCAGCACACACAACCCACTCATGCCATATGAATGAGTCAAGCCACTTCCATTTAAAATCAAATTAAAACAAATTAAATTATTTGTTGTGAAACAACAGCAGACTGGGTGGAAATTGAACCACTATTGTAGTTTTTGCTTTAAACTCATCAACTAAATGAGTAAAGGATCAACAACAAGTGGGCCGGGATTCATACAGACATTCGGATGAATCAGACACTGCCAGGAAATGCTCCAGCGTGTCATGCTATTCCTAAACACAGTCAGAGCAGAGCATATCAATGACGATGACATCACAATACATAATATACTAATTATTTCCTAATCATGACCAATCAAACAAAAATTATTCCCAATCAAACAAAAATGATTCCCAATTAAACCAGTCCCCTGCCAATAGCACAATATGAAATAGACCTTTTTATCTGTCACTGGAGTGATACTGTATACTCACTGAAAAACTTTGAATTCCTTTTCCGTCTAGTAATTGTGTTCCAAACAATCCTGTAATGCAGGAAAAGATTTATTTATAAAGGATAAGACAAAAAACGTCTAAAGGGGCTATTAAGGTCACTATAAAAACATTTTATTTTATGGTACTAATGATATCATAAACAGCAGCATGCAGACCTTCCATTTTGTTACACATAAGCATAGCTGATAATATGATGTGCCACGATCATATACTGTATTTAAAATATGGTATTGCATCACAACAGATTTGAGCATTGTCTGTGATTGTTTTACTGACCTTAGATCCACCTCCCCCCAACTTTTACTCCTATTATCTTCATCATCTGTGGGAGGAAAGCATCCATTTGTTGATAAATCATACCACAGTAGACCCATCAGTGCAATAAGTCCCGATGAGTTTGTTGTAAGGTCATGAATGTGTTAATAGATGTAATCAAAACAAAGTAAATGATACAATTAGATTCAATTAAAATGACTTGAAATTGGCTGTATTATTGTTAAGGTTATTATTTTGGAGCAGTGACAACAAAATGACCGTAAAACTCAGAAACTCAGCAAATCAGAGACTGGGATTAAAGTTCGGTGATTTATGAAAACCAGAAAGGAATGACAGTGAATAATACATTTTCAGACAGGCAGACAAACCACACGTGTTAGGAACAGTTCATTTTCAGCTGCTTTCCTCTGCGCTATGTTATTAGAAAAGATAAGCGCAGCGTCGACTAAGTAAATAGCTATGAATTTCAAAGGAACTGGGTGATGGGACCATTTGGTAATCAGACTGATTTGAGAGAAAATCCCAGTGATTCCATCTTGCAAATTCTGTCTTTACCTGATGTAGAGAATATTCTGGTTCTGCGATCCCTTCCAACACCTTCCTCCTCTTCTTCTTCTACTTCTTCTTCTACACGATCTTCTTTCCTTCTTTCAGTAGTCTTGCGAATTCCTCTTCTTCGAGTGCGCGCGTCTGGACCCAAATCTTTGAAGCTGCAGCTGCTCGTCACTGATCCTCCCCCTGTCATTGCCTCTCTATGTTCTATGTTCTCCTCGGTTCTGTCTCCCAAGATAATCTTTCCCTCCTCCCCCGCATCATCCTTATCCCCAGGCTCCTCCCCCTGCTTTCCCTCTTCGCTTTGTCCCATCCCGTCTTCCAACCCACCTTCCTCCTCCTGAACATGAATCTCTACGGAGGAGTGGGGAGGTCAGACTCCCCAGGTTCATATTTAAGACTGGGGCAGCTGTTAGGTTTGTATAACGTGTTGCTCACAGTCAAATAATGGTCTAATTCCTTCTCTTTGCTTGCCCCCTTTTCCATTTCTGTTACTTCGTCGCCAGTCTCTTTCACCTCTGTATCGCGTGCTCCCTTTTCTAACTGAAGGCCACCGGAAGCCTCATTCTTGATGCTCATGTCCTTCCTTTCTGAGTCAAACAGTGTGTCAGCATGAGTGTATGTAGGTGTGTCTACATGCATAGCTGTATACTGATCAGTATGCATGTCTGCATGTCTCTGCCCCATACCTCTATATCCCTCCACCTCCAATGGCTCTGGGTCTTCCTCCTCCAAATCTGGCTCTGGCTCTTCCTCAACCAAATCGGGCTCCGAGTGCTCTTCGTCCGTTCTCGGCTTATGTTCATCGACGGAAACAGGGGCCTCTCTGATCCCATCCGTCATCTCCCCCCTGTGTTTCTCCTCCTCCGACGCTGCCTGAGACGGGTTAGCACCCTGGTCACCGCCGTTCCCTGAATTAGGGTTATCAATAGTCTTTTCCTCTGAGGATCCCAAGATCTCGCGCACCACATCTTTGGCCCATTTAAGGTGGGGAGCCTGGGAATGGCGCTTTGGCTCTTCTGTTACGCCCCATGGTTCAATGTTAGCAGGTGCCTCCTCCTCTGGAGTCATTGTTGCTTTATCAGTCCCATCCAAGGGGGCTTGACCTTGTGTAGAATTTCCCTTGGAATCAGCATAGGGATTAGTAGGGCATGATACATGTCTCACTTTTTCTGGCTGGTCTTTGTTTTTCTCTCTCCATGCCGTGAGCAATCGTTCAGTCTGCGAGTCTCTCTTTAGTGGCCCTATCTCGGCATACGGATGCTCCACCTTGCCCTCTGTTCCCCTTCCAGTCTCTGTTTGTTGACCTTCAGAAGACGCTCTGTATCTGTCCACTTTGGACGATTCACCGGTGACGGTTTGCTCTGCCTTGGCCTCGGTGTCCCGGTTGTTGCTGCTGCTGCTGATGGGGTATTCATCATTTCCACTCACAGTCAAACGCAGGTCAGGCTGAGGTTGCTCTGCGATGCCGTGATTACTCACTAAGTTTGGGTTGTTCGTTTCCACCCCTCCCATCTGATCAGGCCGTGTCTTCTGATTGGACCGGGGCAGTGTTCTTCCAATCACGCAGTAGACATACTTACGACGCTTTTCCTGCCCCTCTCCATCTTCTCCCTCTTCCTCATCTCTATCCTCCATTCTGGCTCTCCAATCCTCGTCTCCCTTGAAGTCAACGGGTGGAATGGCGTCGTCTGCTCCGGCACCTTCCCAAAATTCATCGCAGTCTTCAAATTTCTCATCCTCTTTCTCTTCCTCCCAATCTCCACCACTTGACACTGTCACAAAGCCCTCCTCTGCTGACAACATTCTGTCTTTCTCTCCCCCTGCCTCACTTCCTTCTTCACTTTCAGAGCGGGTACAGCAATCGCTACCTCCTTCTTCCTCTCTGTCACTCTTGTCTGTGCTATCGGTCACGTTCTCTCTCTCTGTGTTCCTTGATCCCTCTATCCCTCTATCACTGTCAGACACATGTCCCTTGCCTCCTTTATCTCCCTCTATCCAGGCCTCCTCATCCACAGATACACACTCTTTCTCGCTCTTTTCTTCACCCCTTTGATCTCTGTACTCGTGCCTACCATGAGTTTCATACTGTCTTCCTCTTGAATAACTTGGGTCCAAGTACCTCTCATTTTCTTCCTCTTTTACTCTCCTCCCCTCTCCCTCTCTGTGTGACTCCATGGCCCTCCTTTCCTCTTTTCTGTCTCTCTGTCTAGTGTGTGTGTCTCCTTCTATGAATTCATCCTCCAGAGACGACTCTTTACTATTCTTGCCCCTCCGTGGCTCTAACCACATTCTCCTCTGCTCTGGCTTACCACCCATCCTCCTCTCTCCCTTGTCTCTGTCGGGTTCTCTCTCACGCGTCCTATCTGAACTTTTCTGTTCTTCCCATTCGCTTTCGGTGGTGCTGTCCCTCCCTGACGCACTGCCTTCATTACTCCATTCTCCACTGCTCTGAGCCCGTGTTGGCACCCTTAGTCTTGTGTCTCCGACAGGCTGACTGCTTCTGCCTGTTGTGTCATCAAACCTAGGATCAGGCTCCCTTCCCCTTCCTTCCCTGCCCCTCCTCTCGTCGAATGCTCTGTCTCTGTTTCTGTCCACCTCTCCTCTGTCACATGGCCATGTTCTGTCATCGTATCTACACCCCTTTGTGTCTTTCATGCCTTCTTTCCGTCTTTTCCCGTCTCTCTCTGATTCCCTCTCTGCTCTCCCGCCATCCCTGTCTTTCGCCGCTCCCATCTTCCTGTCATCTGCTTCTCTCTCAGCGTCCCTGTCCCTGTATCTATGCCTTTCTCTGTCTTTCTTCCTTGCTGATGTTCCTGTGCTGTCCCCCTCACTTCTGCTGTGTTGGAATATCATCTCCTCTGTCTCCCTGTCCCTCGTTCTTTCATTCCTCGCCGCTGTCTCGTCATTGTCTCCTTCACTCCTGGTGTCCCTCCTTCCCTCACTTCTTTGTGTTTTTCCCCTGTCCTTTCTGTCAGGGTAGACCTCTCTGTCTCTCATTCTGAGCGGAGAAGGAAACCTGTCGTCCCTCTCTCCTAGACGCGGCCTTGGCTTCTCTCTCCTTCTGGCCGTATCCTTGTGCCTTCTGTCCTCGAAACTCCTCTCTCTCCTCCTCTGCTGAGAACCAGGTTCAACCTGTCGCTGCCTGTCTCCGTGCTGCACTCTCCCATGTTCTACATCTTTTGCCCGGCTCCTCATGTCACCTCTTTCTCTCTCTCCGTGTCTTTCTCTCTCTCTCTCTCTCTGTCTGTCTCTCTGCCATACCCTCTCTCTTTCTCTCTCCCAATCATCATTCCCTGTTCTTCTTTGCCTGTCTGTCTGCCTCACCCCCCTTCTATCATCACCTTTCTCTGTACGTGAAATTACTGTTCTGTCTCTTTCTTGTCTTATCCTGGGAAATGTGTCACCTTTTTTCATCATCTCTCCTAAGTCTTTCTCTGTCCCTTTCTCTAGAGTCGACAGTGGCCTCCCATTTTTGCCTCTGTCTTCTTCTCGCCTCTTTTCTCTCTCCCTCCATTGTTCCGGTGGGTCAAGGTCTTTCCCTTTATATCTTGTTTTGTCTCTCATTTTCTCCATTTCTCTTTCTCTTCTCCATTCATCCTCTTGGTTCCTGTCTCGCTCCCGCTCTGACTGGACAGTTGATCCAGACCTCGGACTGGGATCCTCTGTTTTTTTTCCACCAGGCTTGCGGTCAGTCATGTTTATATTAGATAATGTGTCAAAGAGGGTCCAAGTGGGCCTTTTGGTCCCCATTGTGCCATAATTTTCGAAAACCTAAAAGACAGTTAACATTCACATGGTCATTTGGGAATAATCAAATCATGGATTTGGAGCAAATCAATTGAAGCTACATTGCTTGGCCGGTCAAGTAAAACATGATCAGGAGTTATTTTGTGCCATATGTCTACACATGATACAGTGTAGAATGATCGGTCGGTTTAAAAAATGACTGCTGCTTCTTGAAAAAGGTGAAGGATATCAGGTGCCACCATCCTGTTGTATTTTGTTATTGTGTTCTACGTCAAGCTTTTTGGTTAAGATCAGAGAATATAACATTGACAGCCGAAAGAAAAATGGAGCTTCTAAGTGAAGATGACACCCTCTGACAGTTTTCTAAGAATGCAGCACGGACCTGCAAAGCACAGCAAACGAACGTAAGCCTTTCAGAAAGCAAGGCCTTGTGACACATAGGCAAGGCATGTAACGTGTAAACCACAAATAAACCGCTCCTGAACCGCTGGTCAAACCAAAATACAATTTCACAAAAGACTTCATCGGAAATCCATTAAAAGGTATTAGAGGCACTCACCTGAATGTAGTATTATGGGGAGATCTTGTCTCCCCTCTGTCCAGCTCAGCTGAAAAGCATGGGATTGCACAACACTAAAGAATTCATTCCCTGCATTCACAGCGCTTAGGTGACTAAACAAATGTTCTACTTTTAGAAATCAATCTGAACTGCCTGTTTGTCTCTCTTTGGCCGATGTTCCTTTGATAATGTAATGTTTATGCCTGCGCAATCCTTGCTTTTCTCCGCTTCTGCCTCCTTTTCTCTCTATTTCTCTCCACCTCCCCTCCTTCCTCAAATTCCCAAACAAGTCTCAACAGATTGACACCTATCTACCCCTCCTCCTTCTCCCTGTCTTGCCCTCACTGCCGCTGTTAGAGAACAGACAGATCTCCCATAAATCTAACAAAAGTCTGCCGAGTTTGACCACAGCTCAGTCCTTTCTCCTCCCCTCTACAGCCAGTGTGATCGCCTGTGCTGAGCCCCCTGGTAAAAAGTTGAAAACTCTTTCTGTTTCTCCGGCCCCATTCTTTTTTCAGCAAACACAGGAAGTACACCTCCTCAGTGTCTCCTTGTTGGAGTTGTGATTGGTTGATATGGAGTAGCCGGGTGTGTCTGCGCAACACAAATAGCCAGGTAAGTGATAATACAAGAACGTGGGGGGAGGGGAGAGAGCTGAACTTTGGCAGTATAAACTCACTGCTGAAGTGCACAACAGAACCTTCACTGGGCTGATAAAAGCTTCCCTACAGTCCCATGAGAAGGCACTAAATGCAGGGAAGAAAAAGGAAATGCAAGCAGTTTAGTGTGAGGAAAAACCAAGATGAGGCAATCACACAGAGTGTCATCGAGGGAGAAGCTCTACTGCTGATCTAAGTTTAACTTTTAACTGTCTTGAATTAATGTTTGACCACTACTGTTTGCAGACTGCTAAAATCAACTGTAATGAATGATAGAAGGAAGGCAGTCATAATTTACACCCACGGCTGATATGGAATCTCCACTGCAAGCAAGATTTACTTTATTTTCCTTTCATATGCACTTTTAATTGTATTTTCATTCCAATTTTTCACCAGTCAGTTGCACAAAATACAACAATCACACAAAAGACAATACTAATCATACAACAATCATACATCCTTCCACAATGCCAATAATCCACCATGTAATAAAACCCTTACACATGCATGAGTGCACATCCCTATTTTCAACAACCACATACAAACAACAACAAAATTCATTTCTAATTTAGAGCTCACCTGTTAATTTCAACGTGTGAATCATGTGTCAGTGCTTTCATTTGCTTTGATTCTAAGTAGGTTCAAAAAGAGAACTCAGTGTGGTCACCACTCTTTTAAGTTCCCAACCAATAGGTGCAAATTTAGCAGTAGCACATAGCATCTGACCTGTAGAAAGTAACTGAAAAAAATGTGTATTGGATCTCTGTGTGTGAGTGTGTACTGTCTTCTTACTTTTGATTCTATTATACCTCGTCAAGTACCTCCAGTGGTATACAGGCACCAACGTTTGAGAATCCCTAAATTAGGCCCAATCTGACAAAAAAAAACTTGCCTTGTGACAGAATTTAATTCTATGTTTTTAATACGTGAGCACCACAGTGAAAGAACCTTCTCAGTGTTTCTGTGCTCGTTGTTTCATTGTTGACATTGAATGAAATAATGTGAGATTATCATTTCAGTCCCATTACCAATGTTACCTGTGCAAAATCAGGAAGAAGAGTGCTGGAGTGCCTGCGATCAGATGACGTGTTTGTCTGTGAAGAATTCATTGGTCGCGCTTCCCTCGGACAGTCACGTGCAGCTGTGTGTTTAGTTTCACTTCCGCACTCACTAACTGTCTGATGTAGCCTCAGCGTCCTCGCGTTTCAGGTTACAAGTCCACTTAAAATCAGTATTTGTTGGAGAGAGCAGAGAGATTCTGATGCAGACAGGTTTCCATATGATCTCCCGCTGACGTAAAGGTTAACTTTTTATCCGACGACGAACAGGAAGTTATTTTGTGGCTACCGGGAGCCAACAGGAAGCTAAGTTAGCGTTTGCCTCACTGCATCATTCATTTCCATTCGTTTCCATTTTTTTCATCTCTTTTCCATTAGAAGAACTAATGAAGGTAAGTTTGAGCAGCCGAATGTTTAATGTTTCATCTGTTGTCTGACCCCATGCGTCGTAGAAACTTTGTTGTAATGCCATGTCCCTTCAGGGTGAGGGGAGTTAACGTTTGCGTGAACATGATCATGAACTTGATGGCTGGTCACACAATGTGTCGTGGTGTGTGCACAAGTTCTTAAAATCACTTTACTCTGGTGTTTATTGGGGGAAATATGATAACTTAAAACGTATTTATCTGTTTAAGTAATTCATCACGTTATATTTGAAAGTTATACAATGCTCATATTTTCATGCTTATACAAATTAACTTATATCAAGCTAAAACTAACAAACAAAACTATACATATATATTACATATGCAATTTTCTAATTTTTGTTCTGTAAAGAAATACTATTAACTGATAAATAACATGATTGTATTCGAGAAACATACTTTTGTATCTTTAAACCCTTTCTAGGAATTTTGGTCTATTGTTTGTAGAGTCCTTCACATTCACTGTGTAGGCCAGAGTGAACTCAGAGATGTTTTCACGGGCTAAAAATTGCAAAAAGGCAGAGGGTAAACATCAAATTTGAAGGTCTTAAAGACTGATTTATTTAACATCAAAATAGTATAAGTGCAACAAATCATCTCTGGGTTTATAATGGATCTCCCCTTTTCATATGTTGCCATATTTGTACCAGGTGTTTCTCAGATCCAGTGGGAGGGCCTTCCTGCTGTGGAACCTGGCTGTTCTGCTGCTCCTCTGTGGCGCTGGAGTTTATGCCAGTGACACCAGCAAATGTCACCTGTTCTCTGAGTCTCAGTCAGAGCGGAAAGTCCTGAGTCGGTTAGAGCCACTTACCAAATGGAAGTAAGGATCCACAAGAGTTTTGTTCCGTCTTAAATGTGATGACTACTTGTTTTTGATTGCCTGTTGACAGACAGGCATCAGCACTGATTGAATATTAACCTGTTTTACATATTCAGCTGTCCTTTAATTTCTTGTCCTTTCCTCTACAGCTTTACAGGAAACATAAAGACAGACAAAGAGAGTTACACATATGTGTTCCGGTTATGTGAGGATGCTGGTGGGATTCCAGGAGCTGGGATCATTCAGATAGACAACAATGATAAGACAGCAAAACCAACAGTCGTTGGCTCATATAATGCAACTCAGGTCATCGGTGGCAGTAAGTACCTGTAAATCATAGAAATATCACCCTTTATTGGCCTGAGTACCTTTGATAGAATGACTCGCAATTCTGAAGCTTGTGAATAATGTTAACTGTCTTAAAAATGACTACTATTTTACTAAGTGTATCGTTTACTCTTGTGATAATTCTTAGTTTTGTATCTCTTAAGATTAAGTTTTTATAGCATTTATAAAGAAAAGATTTTAAACATTTTAAACTTAAAGAAACTATGATATGACATTATTGTGTCTCATTTGTGTGCATTTGCTGCCATTGTCTGTGAATTGTATTTTATTTTCCCAACCTTAGCGACCCCTAACGGGACTAGCCCTCATAAGTCACGGATGATGTCATGTGACACAGGTCAGGAATGTCAGTAAATTTATGACAACTCGTATACAAAGATTAACTAAAAATCCCAAACTAGAAAACAGTCAAATGATGATCACCACAATGACACCATGAAAAATTGGTGTTAAATTTTGTTTTGTTTTATTTCATTTTGTCACTGTTTTATTTGAAAGCCTAATATATTGCTGTGAATATCGCACCAGATCTGAGTCTCTTTTTACTCTGTTGTTCTTGCAGGTGACTGGGTGATGTTAATCTACAAAAATGGTGACAAATATGACACCCATTGCAAAAGCGAGATGAGGAGGGCAATTGTGATGATCTCTTGCAACATGAAGGTGGACAAGGTAAACTTATACAGGTGGCTTTTACAGATTTAAACAGAAAATTGTTCTCAAGTGTGACATGCTTGTCTTCTTTTTCTAATTTGTTTTACACTTCATCTTTCTTTTTTACATTGCTTAACTTAATTCTCCATAACTCATACCTCAGGGCGAGCTACAGGTTATCCTGGAGGACAGGGAGCGGGAGGAAGAGTGTTTCTACCTGTTTGAGCTGGACTCCAGTTCAATTTGCCCAGTTGTTCAGTCCCAGCTCAGCATTGGCTCCATACTACTCATAATGTGTGTAGAGACAGTTTTGTAACGACACAAATGCTTGTAAAAATTGAACAAAAACAAAAAATGATCACTGATAATGGGAAAATGCTCTGATTTCAGAGGATTCTGTCTCCTGGCTGTCTACCTGGTTGGTGGTTTCCTCTACCAGCGTTTGATTGTTGGAGCCAAAGGAATGGAGCAATTTCCTAATTATGCTTTTTGGGTGGAGGTTGGCAATCTGACAGCGGTAAGGCCGGTCCACCTTTTGAATGGTGTTCAATGATGAGATTCATGTGGTATATTTAAGCATTCACATTATCCTTTTACTGTTCTTCCCCCCTCCGACTGTTCATGACAGGATGGATGCGACTTTGTGTGCCGATCACGAAATCGAGATGAGCCTCCAGCTTACAGAGGTGCACCCACAGAACCTTTAGAGGATGAGCCAGAAGAGAGAGATGACCACTTACTACCCATGTGAACTGAATATGTCTGAAATGGGACAGAAATCTCCACTCGTGGACACAGTTTACTAATTCAGAGGTCAGATGAAGTTGCCACTAAACACAAGTCTGCGGGCACATTTGTTACTTCGAGTTCTACGACTTTAAGATAGCAGACTTGTGTCTAGGACAACAATGTTAAATGTGTTTGTCACTGAGAAGGAGCGGTGTCACTTATAGGGCTGACAGACCTGTGTCTTCTCATGCATTTCACTCAACTGTTTGATGTCAAACAACTGAGCAATTCATCCAAGATTACAATAAACAGATGTGTTTCTTTTGTCAACATCTGGCACAAAAGGGAGGGGACAAGAAGGCGGTTTAGTAAATAATAAAAAAAATAATGATTTAATACTTTTTTTTCTGCCTAGCTGATTGTTTTTGTTTGTCCACATTGCAGCTCAAGTCCTCTTTGGATTGCTGGTTGTGCACTGTAAGTTTCAGGTTACATTATATGTGAGCACCTTTGCTTGTGTTATTGCTTTAATCAAGGTTTGGCTTGTAATGAAACTGTGATATGTAATGCGTGAGTTTGAACGGTTTCCACTTGATGCACACAGTTAACGTGCTATGGCTGGGTCTGCAGCGTTGTTACAAATGTAGAAATCTGTCAGCTTTTGACATGTAGTTGGATGATTTTCTTTGAGGTACTGGGAAAAAAGTCTACATAAATTCGTATGATAACCTAAAATTTTAGTATTTGTAGCTTTGTCACTGAAAACCAAAGCTCCTGACCCCTTTTCTTCATTTTAATCAGAACAATACTAATTAAGCACTTATTCAAGGATGCCTCCAATTGACAATTTCCAACAACGTGGAGAAAATCAGCCAACTAAAATTCACAGTCTCAGTGTAGCCATTCCAATCAGTACTTTCAGCTTATAAATGCTTTTACACAGTGATCATTCAGAGGAATTCCTCTGCTGTTCACTATTTGTGGTGTTCATGAGGTCGGGCAGAGAAGTATAAATGAAGTATGTATTTGTATTTTCATAAATCATAGCAAATACATTTTCATATCTATGAAATGAATTATATTATTATAGTGGGAAGACTATCAGCCCATATTTGGCCCAAACAGCAAATGTACTGAACTTGACCAAATATGAATTCATTTCACCTATGACACACTGTTTTATGGGAAGATAGGTTGACACTGGATGATATTGTACACATTTTAATTCTAGATCAGTGTACCAGCAATGGGACGCTGTAATATGCTGTGGTTATTGTTATCATTAATCATGCTTTATTAGGACAAATGCTTTTGGAAGTTGATGGTAGGATTAAGAAGTCATAAGATGTTTCTGTGATGAAGTAAATGACTGCATTATTGTTCACATGAAATGTTTAGTTTTTTTCACGACTTTGCTTATGTTCCTTTTATAATGTTAACTATTTTTGCTTATGAACATAGTTCATATCTGTTGTAATTGTTAAACCTGTACCTGACCAGGTTGTTTTGATAGTCTGTTGGGCTCAATTATTTTCCTTTTCCAAGCAAGAATAAACAACTTGTGTTCCGAATATTTCATTAAAAAGGAAATATTTAGCTATTCTGCGCCCATTTCAAGTTTAATTTTAAGTAGTGAAATCAAAGCTTGGGTGAACAAGTGTAACTTGGATTTCTTTGTGAATGTTGAGGACAGAGCCAGGATCAGAAAAGTGATTCTTAGGGGTCTTTTTAGGACCTAAAAATGAATTTTTCCCTTTGGGGACAATAAAATAAAATAACTTAAAATTATATATGATCCACTGGACCTCATAAAGTGCTAAAATATGGGCATAGGTTTGTGCAAGTTGTTACACTACATTCTATAAAACTAATAATAAAAGACATCTAAAATAAAACCTTTCACTCGTCATGTTCAGACACATTTTATTACATAAACTTGTCCATTTATCTAGTATGTCTTCTGAGCTCTTTTACCTGCATTTACCTGTAAACCTTATTCAGAAGACAGATGTGTTTTACACACAGAAACTTCTGCACTCAGTCACAGAAATCACAGACAATACTAACAACAATGTAAACAAATGAGCACCTTTATGAGATCATTTAGGGAAACTTCCAAATCAGCTTCAGTTATATGACATTCATTATGCGTTGTTAGGAAGTCATGGTCATTTCATTTGAATGATAATTAGATAATTGTGACAGATGTGTTGGAGGATTTAGTAGTGCCTCTTGTGGAGGTAAGGCAAGGTTAATCCGAGGTTTCAAGACCTACAATGATTGGAGATGAGCTTATGGCCTCATTGATCCATCCTTGGAGGAGGTAATAACTTTAACTTTTTCAGTTTTTTCATTCTATTGAAGTAAGAGGCCTGTTCATGTTTTGGGTCAGGTTTGAAACTGCAGTCTAAACTGCTATTGAATTACACCTGCAACCTTCAGTATTTATAATGCATGACATTGGGTTCTAATTACCAGAAGGCTTCTCACGGTTTTATTCTAGATTAGCGGATACCACTTACTCACATTTTGTTTTTTTAGAACCTCAAACGAAAAACTTTTTATACCAAAAAATTCTTGCTGTTTCCTTTTGACGCTGCTACTGCCGAATGTTACACACCTCTACCGCCCCCTTTTGTGCCCCAATATGAACTGTATGTTTGTGGTTGTTCGAGCCAATCACAAATTTATTAATCATTCAAATTTGTGCAGTATAATCATAGATTTTACTCCTCAACAATCGTCTTTATTTTAGTCTATTTTGTCATCTATGTGTCTTCAAGGCTGGCAAATTTATGTTGTTAATCTGGACAGAGAGCGATCTCTATTCATCGATTTGTCCTCTGTCCTCTCCTCCAGCTTAAAATGTATCTAAAATGTATTTCTTATATTTCATATGTCTCAGTTACCTTCATTTTCCTATTCAGAGAATTTTCTCACACGTTTCTGTTTCACCCTGCTTTGCTTTTGCTTTCATTTCTGACACCTTTTACTCAGACTGAACTCACAACCAAAAGAGTTTCATGAATGATTCATGAAATAAAACTAATATTCAATACATGATGATAGAAAACAAATGTAATTTGACGGAGATAAATGCAGTACACCGCACGGGAGGAATGTAAGCCACAGTGACAAATCCCAGTGAGAGCGATTCTCTGCTTTTGGAAGTGGTGGCCAAAACTACAGGTTAAGAAATCTGACCATACGGTTGATTTAGATGGATATGAAAATGCATCGAAGTTCCAAACAGTCTGTTAAACAAATCTATAAATTGTAAACCTCATATTTCCTTTTCAAAGATGAGGTTGAGCACAGCGAGGTATTGGGCCAGCGCCTTCCCCAGGCAGAGGAGTCTCAGCTGCTCAATATTTTCCTGGATGGAGGAGTCGATCTCAAGGTAGTTCCAACAAAAGTCTTTGGGAGGCATCCCTCCCGGATGGTAGTGTCTGAAGACCATAACACCTCTCTTCATCTGTGGGAACTCCTTCATTTGTGCCTCCTTATTTAGAATGTACATGTATGCCTGAACCTGGAAGCTGTATTCATGATTTTCTACTATATTTGCACGGTTACCTTCACAGTGTTTGGTAAAAACCTTTCCTACCATGTCACCTGTTGTGCCTTTACACTCAATTGCAAGTTGCTGACATGAATTTGGAGCATCACCTCTGTTTTCAACTGCTTTTTGCTCAATTGAAGCTAAGAAGTCCAGATTTCCAGAAAGAAAACCGTATTCCACCTTGTTTCCTTTGCTGTAGCGTGCAGGTTTTTTCAGCATTACTGACTCATGGAAGAACTTCAACATCTCCAGCTCATCACATTTATTCTCAGAAAACATCCCAAACTTCCCACGTTCTTTGTTGTTCCAGAGTTCTGATTCATTGGAGTACTCTATTCCCTCAATGTAAGACAGGTGGACTTGAGTGCCTTGTGTGACTATCGGAGAATCCTCTCCAACCTCCACCTGACCCCTGCTCCTGGTCTTTGCAGTGGAATCCATAGCTGGTGTAGAGATTGGTTTATCATAATACTTTGTCCTCAGTCTGAAACCATGACCAGTGTTGTTCTGGTTGTCCCTCCATTGTCTTTCACATTGTTCTCTCTTATCTTCCTTTTCAAAGAAGAGGCCTTTAGTGATTTCAAGGATCCTCTCATTGTCCATCAAGCCCAAATAATGTTTGACTTCACGACAGGACAGACGAGGGGTGGCTTTGAAGTGTATGTGGAAGTCTTCAAGCTCTGTTAGGATTTCTCTGGCATCCTTGATGATATCGTCATCATTAGTGAGTGTGACTACCTGTTCAGTAATAACACCTTCAGGGAGTTTGATGTTCAAATATTTTAACAGTTGGAGGTAATCATCCTGGCTCTGGTTGCCGATCGGCCTGTCGTACTCCACACCTCCCCATTTTCTTCCAGCCACTGCTTCATTTTCTTTGCTTTGCTGTTCTGGGCCATCAAGCCAGTGGTCTTCAGTTTTATATGTCTGTCTGTCTCTCGGTATGTTTTCTTCAAACAATTGTTTTCCCCTTAAAGGTTCTTCAGTTTTCCTCTCATCCTCTGTCCATCCAAAGTTGCACTTCATGTTTACCTGAAGAAATTGTCAGTCAGTAACAATGCCTGAAAATTGTTTTTTAAGAGTGAGTCACCCTCTGGTTCTGCCCATGAATTTTAAGGATGAAGTCTGAATAGTTAAACTGTCATAAGCCGGAACTGACAATGATCATTTGTAGTCCAAAGTCTTGGCTGTTTATTTCACTCTTTCCTTCCATAGCTTCTGTCAACCCTGTCGGCAATCGTATGTAATGTTAATCTCATAGGTGCTGTGCTTATCTCTGTATAAATTAAATTTAACGTTTGAAGAAATGTATCAATATTCACCTACCTGGCCTTTGGTTATTGTAGAGACAAACAGAAGAGTCTCAGAATTATTTCAGCCTCTCTCCAATGTGTTTCTTCATTTTCTAATATCTATGCACTGCTGTAAATTCACTTGACTGACTGCTTCTGTCCTTATTTGTCAATGCTATGTCGTCTGGCGAGTGATCTCGTCTATAAATGTTCATGCAGTCACTGCCTATTGTAACCTTGTTCCACCTGTTAAACAGTTTCTTGATGTCATGTTTTCCATTTTTCTGTCTGACTTTTCCACCTCCCTCTCTCTTACTATCACTTTCTCTCTCTCTCACTTTCATTTAGAAGTATGCTGTACACACACACAATACATACAAAGTTATGTCCATTCATTATTTTTATCTTTTAGAAATATTCTTAGATATGAATGCCCACAGCCGGAACATACTGATTGTGTGCTTGCTGCATAGCACATTGTAGCTTTGATGTGTAACAACCTACTTCGAGTAAAAGCCACATTGTGGCTGACAACATTTTCTATTAGAAGATAATTGATGAATCAAATTCTCCACATCTTAAACTTTGTCCTTTTGCTCCGACAAACAAAAAAATCTTATCAGCAATTTAGTTACAATATTACAATGAAAAAAAGATATGGAATAGTCTCTTTATCGTGCTTACGGATGCAACTGTGAAATATCAAATCATATGTTCATGAAATGCATCATCACATGTTTAGAATTATATTTCAGTCAAAGAACAACATCTAACAATGGTCCAAAATGCTTGAAAAAACTTGACAAGGAGCATCAAACCATCTTTTAATTTTCTGTTCAGTTATATTCTTCAAAATGAATGTAGGAATCAAATGCTTACCTAAATTGTTCATATTATTTCATAGTACCTGAATTATCTATCCATGTGGTCAGAACATTATTTGAAGACATTTGGAAAGAAAATGTGATTTAATGAGGCACATGATTACAAGACTACACGTAACTCTGATAGTATAATCTAGAATATTCAGACATTTCAATCCAATCCTGTAATCAAAGCCTTTATCCAGTCCATAAATAAATCAATAAAACATTAATATTATATCGATTGAACATTTCCAAATGTGTCCAAATATGTGAATCAACTTTATTCTCTTTTTTATTAATTAAATATTTACAAATAAGATTTTTTTAAGTAATAATTATCGGGGATATTTTGCTTGTCTCATTGGCTGTCACCGGAAACATGTTCAAAAGGGGCGGGGCATCGGTAGAGCCAAAACCTAAAAGCCTCCGTTGTTTGCAGTCAAAACGGAGGTCGAGGAAACCGAACAGTATTGTTATACAGTGAAGAAAAGAGCACAAAGTACCAAACAAAGGTAAACACAACACAGCAGACACCCAACAAGCCCAGACTTCACCCAGGGGTGATAGCTATCTTGCAGTTTGCTGTCTGTTTACCTAGTTAGCCTGCCATGCTCATCGGTTAGCTTAGTTTAACGCTGTACGTGCCATAAAACGTTTCTCAGTCTTTGGCTGCTCTCTTATTTTTGAAATACTCCGTGTCTTTACGCCGTCTAACTATATATTGTTATTTACAAACGCTAGCGTCTTTTAATGTTTGTTATCTGTTTGTTCCCGTGTGGAGGATGGTTAACTGTAGTTAGCCACAGCAGGCTAGCTGCTCTCTTATTAAGTGCATTGTGCTTTCCTCCATGTTGCCCCCTTCTTTACAATCATCTATCATGTTGACAACTAGTTTACAATTCTCTTGCGTGTTTAGATTAATGGATCAGCTGTATCAAAGATCACATTATTGCAAGTAGATCTGTGTACGAGTAGGAGCTATGAGCTGTGTCTGAAAAGCTGTTCTGTGATACATTCGATAAGAGTTCGCTACAAATTCCATAGGTGTATCCCAACACATGGATCCTAGTATTTCCAACATTTTTCACAGAGCTCCGAATGTGGACACATCTAACTCAGGAGATGCAAGCTACTTTCCTTTGTGTCCTTCTGATTCGACAGACTTCTAGATTCATAGAAGCCCGTGTCTTGGTTGTCCAAACATTCTGCACAATTATGATCAGTATTATGGCAAATTGGGGTCCAGTCAAGGCCTATTTTGTGCTTTGGAAGTCTGGGGGGTGCAAATCACCACCTTGGACATAGTCAGACCAGTACCTCTTGAACTGGAATGTAATTTGTCAAACAATTAAAAGATTATAATTACTTTTCCATGACAACAGAGACCTTTTCCGCTTATTTATTCCTTGTGCGCCAGCAGTGCCCAGACGCATTATGCACAGACGCATGCAGTGTGCCACTCATTGAGAACTTTGAAATAAGGAGCAGATTGTTCTGTCTACAGCACAAACTGTGTGTGTGTGTGTGTGTGTTTTTTTTGATGAATGACTGCTGTGTATTGAGCAGCAATAAAGATGGATGCAGGGGAAGACCAAAATACAGGCACCACCACTACTACCACCACCAATGGAAACTCTCAGACCACTGGGAACTCTCGGCCACCACAGATAGCCCACATGTCTCTGTACGAGAGACAGGCTGTGCAGGTTAGTGCACAGATTGGTCAAGAAGACAAATTATTTGTCATTTTTGTTACTGTACTATAATCTGAGATGTTATACCAATGTTCTTGTGTGTGTTTGTACAGGCTCTCCAGGCTCTGCAAAGACAGCCCAATGCAGCACAGTACTTCCAACAGCTCATGCTGCAACAGCAGATCAACAATGCCCAACTCCATAACTTGGCTGCTGTGCAGCAGGTAAACAGAATTCAGGAAAAATGCATTGATCAGTCTGTAGAAAAAAGAAGTATCTCATCATACCTACTTTCTGTCTTTGTACGTTAGGCCACACTTGCAGCTACTCGCCAGTCCAACTCCCCTAGTAACAGCATGTCGCAGGCTAACTCCACTGTAAGGTTTTAATGTTCATTGTATATTAAATTAACTATCTCTCAAGTACAGTGTTAGATTTTGAAAATAGTTGACAGATTTCATCTTAATGTAAGAGTCTGGTGCTTCTAGGTCAATCCTAGTAGCACATCTGGAGGAGGGACCATGACCAATCCTCGTCCACATGGACCGGCCACATCTGCAACGACAACAGCTCTCAATCAGTCAGTGTTGCTGGGTGGGAATTCAGCGGGACAGGGACAGATGTATCTTCGGGTAAGCTACCAAATGGCATTTACTGTTGCCATTAGTTAAACCTTTCTTTGTCTTAATTGTAAAAATAATCAATAGATTTGTCAATGTCTGCAAAGTTTGAAGAGCAATTCACTGAAATTGACCATCTGTCTTGGTCTGACTTATTAGGTGAACCGGTCCCTCAGGGCCCCCCTTGCTTCTCAGCTCATCTTCATGCCTGGTGGTACAGCAACAGCAACGGTAGCAACAGTTGCCCAGCAGCAACCCCAGCAGCAGCAGCAGCAGCAGCAGCAACAGCAGCAACAGCAACAACAGCAACAGCAGCAGCAACAACAACAACAACAACATGAAGTTCCTCCTACCACTGGCAGTGCCCAATCTGAGAGTGATCAGGTGCGAATTTGTGAATTCTTGACTGCTCAAAGTCAAGTAACCCTGACTTTGATTTTTCGAGCTTTCTTTGACAAATGTTTGTCATGACAGAACGATTTGAGTCATCACTTGCTGTTTGCCTTTCTGAAATGTATTTCACCTAACACTCTTCTTGATTTATTTTCCAGGTTCAGAACTTGGCTCTCCACTGTGCTTCCACTCCCAGAGCAGTTGCTGTCAAGTCTGAGCTCCCAGAGAGGAAAGATGCTGCCTCTTTTCCACTCAGTCAGCAGCAGCAGCAGCAGCATGCTTTCCCCCAGACAGGGCAGCAGCAGCAAGTTCAACCACAACATCAGCAACAAATAACTAAACCATTACCCAACTATACTCAGCAGTCCACTGCCAACAATGTGGCTGTAAAACCTGGAAACCAAGCAACCTTGAGTGTTACCCCTGCCGCCTCTGTAGCTCCCTCCACCTCCTCTGCAGCACTCCCTCTCTCCCAGCTCCTCCTGTCGCCCTCTGGACTCTGTCAGGCCAGAGCTGTAACCACAGTCACCCCTGCTGCCACTGTCACACACATTCTGGTGCCAACTTCCAGTGTTCCTACCTCTAGCCAGGGTTACCCCATTGGTTCAGTGGCCCCAAAAGCCAATGTCAACGCTCAGACCCTGGTTGTGCAGCCATTGCAGCAGTCCAGCACTGCTGCAGACAAAGTTCCTGTGCCTATCCAGCCCAAGACAGCTCAGGGACACCGCTTACCCGTGCAGCTACCTCCCAGACACCCACCACCCATTCTCCCAGCCCCACCTAACAGCCAGGCCACCACCGGCGGGGTTAATGCTCCCCACATCCCTGTCCAACTTGTGGGAGCCAGACAGGGCTTAGCAGGAAGCGCACAGGCCGTAGCCCTGGGCCAGGTTCGCGGTAGCACAATCCAGGATAGTACAGCTGTTACTGCAGCCTTCAACAACAGTGCTACTAATATGGTAAGATCAGCCGTCCAGACAGATGGGCTTAGATGAACAGTGCATAGGACTGAGCTGTAAGGAGCTGTAACACACTCGTTTTTTGCAATTAGACAAAACCTGCGGTTGGTTCCCTGAAGAGAAAGTCCGACTGTGACGCACCGAATGAGATGACAGCAGAATCTTCAGACTCTGCAACTATGAGAGATTCTGCTCCTCCTTTGTCCCCTGCACCAACGAAGGACTCGGGTATCTTTGCTGTGATCTCCATATGAAACGCAAAACATATTGTTAACTAAGCTTATTTTAACGTTTATACTTTCAATCTCCCACAGCTCCTTCTGCAGCCTTCACATCTCCTCCCACCCTGTCCCTGCCTCTGCCTTTGTCAAGAGTGGGACATGCAGACAAAGACAGAGCACCTCTTCCTCAGGCAGTGGTCAAACCTCAAGTTCTCACCCACCTCATAGAAGGCTTTGTCATCCAGGAGGGAGCTGAGCCCTTCCCTGTAAGCACATCCTTATATTAAATCTTTCATTTAACATTAATCACATCAAATGAAATAATGCAATCGTCATGGCTGAAGTGCAAGTAAGTAAGTGTCACATTGTTGAAACATTCTGTAGAATTGCAATAACTGTGTTGTGGTTTGGCTTTGTGACAGGTTGCTGGATTCCTCAAGGACAGAGATTTTGCCCTTGTTGGCCGCTCAGAGAATGGCCCTCCGTGTAAGTGGCGCTTTCCTCTTAATCACCAGTTCTAATATCATAAATCTGTTCAAAGTGACTAGCTTGCCAAACATTTTATTTTCATTGTCTATGCAGTGTTGAAGTGTGAGTACTGTGGAAGTCTTGCTCCAGCCAGCCAGTTCAGAGGATCCAAGAGGTTTTGCTCTAATACTTGTGCTAAGAGGTACCCTTTCTTTTTTTATGCTTAACATTGCTATTTTATGAATATTTTCACCTTTTTTGTTTTGTTCCGCTATGCAGGCTTCCCTGCATCTGAATAGGCACATTAGTTCTGCTTTATTCTTAATGTTAAGTGTTTTCTTGGCTTGAAATGTCTTCTGTGGTAATAACGATTCTCGCGTACCTGCAGGTACAATGTAAGCTGCAGTCAACACTTTAAGAGTAGTAGAGGTAGAAGTGGTGCCGGACTGCCACAGCCTCCAACACCAAATGAGAGCATTGCTCGGCGTAGGGGTGCTCCTCGGAGAAGCAATTCTGAAATCACGTGTACTAAAATATCAGGAAGGCATCTACCTGTCAAGGTGAGATTTCGGGAATTCCAGTCATTCCACCTTACCAATGAACTTCTGAGGCTTCCTCGACTGCTTTTGTCTTAAAATCTCTGCTGTTCTGTTGTAGTGTCACTCAGAGTCCAGTCGCTCTGAGGATGCATCCAGCGACGGAGAAGAGGAAGACGAAGACGATTCCCCTTCGCTGTCCCCAAGCTCCTCGCACTCCTGCTCGAGACCTGACCATAGCGCTCCACCGTCTGACAGCTCAGCCCCCGGTAGCCTGCCACTGGACGAGGCTAACTTTCTTCCAGCGACTCCAGCTCAGTGGAGCGTGGAAGAAGTGTACAGGTTCATATCTTCACTCCAAGGTTGGTGGCCACACTAGATTTGATTTGTGCTCCGTTCAAATTATTAGCACAGACATGTCTTTCTGTCCTTCGCGTCGATCGTACCCTTTCACCGTTTTATTCGTATTCAGGGTGTGAGGAGCTCGCTGCACAGTTCCTCTCACAGGAAATCGATGGCCAGGCTCTGCTGCTGCTCCGAGAAGATCACCTCATATCCACCATGAATATCAAGCTGGGTCCTGCACTCAAGATCTGTGCCTCTATCAATAACCTGCGAGAGTGATGCTAACAAAGCTCTTGGTAGGACACCAGGAGCCATTTCTCATCTCATGACTCCTCACTGGAGTCGGTGTGTTCTTACAATACAGTGATTAAACCATCAGCAAGACATTGGAATGGAAGGTTGTGTTTAGACTTTCTGGACACTGAATGTGAAAAAAAAATCATGTAACTTGTGTACTGTTAAGTGTGAGTGGTGAGCATGAGCAGTCTGAAGTATCCGTGTCAATAGAAATAGTGTCAGTTTGTCAGTAATGACCTTATGTATGTATGCCGTTAAACTGCAAATGTCAGTCTGCAGTAATGAGTGCTAGGACAGTAGAGACAGAGGACAAAAGAAATGTTGCCTTCTCACTATATATGTAATGGTGCTTTAACTTTAGTGATATGACTTGGAGTGACACCAAAAGGTCCATTTCATTTCAATTTTTTCAAGGTATTTTATTTCATAGTTGTTGAATCCAGGCTCCAATCACATAGGAAAGGACACTCAAAAAGCCTGTTGTTTTAGTAATGTCATTTTACCAATTATACGGTTTAGTTTTGTATTTTTTTCCATTTTGTACTACAATCAAAATTATTTTTTCATGAATATTATATAGTTTTAGTAGCTTTAAACGAATTTACCTAGGAAATAGGTAACCTTCATGGTTTGCTCGTTCAAGGGCTTTCAAGTGGAAGTGCTCTGTACCAGTATGCAGTGCTACCAATAAACAATACCTGTTACTAGACTGGTGGTTGTGTGCGTTTGTCCATCAATTTGCAAAGGAGAAAGATGTTTTAAACATTTTGACTATTTATTCACTTCTATGATTGAGCGAGCAGTTCTTCCTCATTTGCAGGCATGTCTGATAACATAAACCGAATGCTAACAAAGACAATAAACTTAATTAAATATAACATCCTACGTATGCCTTTGATGTGTTTTTCATTTCCACATCTACCCATAGAAGAACTTATAGAAGTAGTGATTATACTACATCCTTATAATGCAATAGTTTGTGTTTGTAAACCTCCATATAAAGAGTATTTTGACATAAGTCAGGTTGTGGCAGTTGTACCTGTTAAGTATACATTTGTCAAATAATTTAAACAAAAACCACAGATTCCCCAACTCCACCGAGTTCATTGATCATCGATTATCCAGAAAGACAAATTAAACCAAAAACACAATAAAGATCTAAATGAATTTACTTAAGTTCTTATTTAAGTTGTGCAAACCTGAAGTTGGACAAAACAAAGAAAAAGGCCATTATGAGTGCCTAAAGAACTCAAACAAAGTTCAGAGCACTTTTGGTTTTCCCCATTAGAATTATCTTGTAAGATTTTTACAAAGTGCAGCATTGGGTGCTTTTGTCTGTGTGTATCATTCATTTTCTTCAGCGGCAAAGCCAATGTTCAGAACACAGTGTAGCTGTTGGAGTCTCCGTATCCTGCTTCCTGCAGGTATTGCTCGATGTTGATTGGCTCAGACACCTTGAGAACTTTGTCAGTGGCACTCTTCTCTCCAGAGAGGAGCTTTCGGTTAACCTCAGCCAGCAAGGGTCGATCCTGTTCCTTCCATTGGCAGCAGCTTTTAATGATGGAGTATCTGTGTGTGTTTAGGATCAAATTCTCGTTAACGTTCAGTTCCAACATAAGGAAACAGCACTACATATAACATATGAATTAATACTCACAAAGCATTGGAGCAGTTGGAAGGTTTTTTCAGTGTTTTTCCTCGTTGATGAAACTGTAGAAGCTCATTAGGTGAGATATCTGAGAATGGGGCTTCACCTGTGGAGAAAATGAAAAAGAGCAGTAGTAGTAGTAGTAGTAGTAGTGGTAGTGGTAGTAGTAGCATTCTTAAAAATCTATCCTAATCTATGTTTATAACTTACCCAGTGTTGCCATTTCATACAATAAGATGCCAAATGACCACCTGGAGAGAGATAAAAAGGCAAATAATACATAAGAAATATGATCACAAACCCTCTGGACCAGTGTCATCATATCAGTTTATCAACTGGAGGACACATGGAGTACAGAACTCACACATCACTTCTGTGACTGGCTGGTCTCTTAGCTAACAGTTCTGGTGCCTGCCATTTCTTCATGCTTGGATCGTCTCTCTGAGTGGCTCCCTGGTTCTTCCTTTCATAGACATCATGCAAGCCCCAAAGCTTGGCTGTGTACTCCTTAGAGACCAACACGCTGCGAGCACGGATGTTCCCGTGAAGAAGATCTTTGCTGTGAAGGAACTCCTAATTTTCCAGAAAAACACAAGACAAAGCATCTCAACGCAAAATCTGTGCACAGTTCAGTTCAATTCATCCATGAAGTGAATAGTGAAATTATAGAGAGATGTCTTTCTAACGTAAAGGTGCATTTTGTCTCCATCCTCTTGGAATGAAATGGAATTTAAAAGAGGATTTTTACTGTATACACAATGCAATAATTACAATTATCTAAATTAACAATGGAAGTAATGAGACGTTGGTGTAATGGCACAATCCAACACATAGAGATGTGGTCAGGACTGGGTTACACCACCCATTTGAAGTCAAAAGGTGAGGAAATATTTATCCAGTATTAGCACACTGACCAGAGCTGAGGCCACCTGTTTGGCTATGGTAAATATTCGTCTCTCTGTCATCTCAACTGGAGCATTTGTAGGTTCCTGAAAAGAGAGGATGATTCAAGGTTTAAGCTGGTGCAACCTGCTGAGGGATGAGATAAACAGAGTTTGGTGTAAATCGAGGGACTTCAAATGTTGACAGTTTCTTTGTAAAAAAAAAAACAGAAACAAACTTAAATAGTAATTTCTTGTAAAATTTAGTCCAGGCGACTTTCCCCTTTGGAATAAAGGGAATTTTCTGATGATTGGCAGTTAGTTAACACATTGAAAATACACTTCACACACTCCCTACCTGCCTACATCGCCACAGGAGACTGAGGAGGTCTCTGTTCTCCAGCTCCTCTATTACAGTAACCAGAGGAGCTCTCAGAGAGACCACGCCAAGGAGCTCTGGCAGGAAGGGATGTGGTCCCAGCTGAGCCAGGAACGATGCAAAGTCCAAGAATCTGTGTCTCTCTGTGGCATCAGCCGAGTCTGGAGATGATGAGAACGATTGAGAAAGAAAATTTTAATAAAAAACAGCATTCTGGAGTCCACAAAAATACAATTAGGGTGAGTAACAGTACACACTAAGTCAATGTTAATTGAATTTCTCTGACCTTTGAGCACTCGCAGAACCACATTCCTGTTGTCCATGCGGGCTCTATAGAGGGAGATGCTGGAATCGGAGCGCAGGGAGAAGGCAGTGGGCAGTGGGGTGACGAGGTTGAAGGACTCGGGAAGCCTCTGGCGGGGCAACTCTCTGGGCTGGACGATGGGTGTGAAACTGGGATTGTAGGGCTGCTCTGGGAGAGCGGCAACAGGTGAGATCACTGACGGGCCAAGGTTTTTGGACGGGTAGGTAGCGGGGGGGTGGAAGGTGGAGTAGGAACTGGGCATGTCCAGAGCGATGCTCTCATGCTCCAGAACGTTGATACCCGGAGGTGCTATGGGAGACGAGAGAGAGAAAGAAGAGATAGAGAGAGAGACAGAGAGAGAGGGGCCACTAAGTGTTCTGAGGTAAACTTATTTTTCTGAAAAGATGAAGCCTTTTTTATATTCCTCTACAAAAATGATCCTATCAGTCAGGATCTTCTAAAAGTTCTTTTTCAGCCAGTTTAAACCAACGTCCATTTTTAATCTCTGATCTGACGTCATGTGTTCATTTATAAAGTAATATCATCCGTTACCATCAATGCCTTGCAGCACTCTCCTGGGACGATGTGCTCTGTTAGTGGACCGTGGACGGATTTTGTCTACTTTCTCTGGACAAAAACGTAGCAGGAGAATGAAGACCATGACCACCAGGAAGCTCATCAGCAGAAAGACGGGCACCACAATCACTTCCTGCTCATACAAACGAATCGCTAGAAAAAAGGGGATCAGGAAATAACAGATTATTAAAATGTGCGTGTGTTTGTGCTGCACTGTACGTAATAGAGCCGTTGACATGGTCCTAACACTAAAAAATGATCAATATGAATAAGTTCCTTTTACTTGTTTTATTTGTCACGTCCCCTTCTGTCTCACAAGGTCACATTTTGTTGTTTTTCACAGTTCCACAGTACTTCCTGTTTTATTTTGGTCACCTACCTTTCTTGCCTCCACTTCCTGTCAAGTTTCACCTGTGTGATTGCCTGCCCTGTCCTAACGTGTTCCACCTGTGCGTCATTGTCTTCCTCCCTCCTGGTGTTCTTAGTCTGTGCCTTTCTTCCCCTCAGTGCCAGCTTGTCTTTGCCTTTCTTTGAGAGTTCCAGCTGTTTTCTGTGTTCCAAGTCTGTTTGTTAAACCTTTGCCTCTCATTTTGACCAACCTTTTATCTACCGATTTTTGATATCTTTGCTTCGCTTATTGACCATTGTCTGACAAACATCTGTTTCCTGTCTGCTTTATGGGTCCATCATCTGTCTGAGCCTGGTATTATTGCGTTCATCAGTTTTCGGCCTCAGTCAGGATTATACGATTAATTAATGAATTATTAATTAATAATGAAATACGCCCTGTGTACTGCTGCACAGGGACAGGCTGGTGGTGTTTTATTTGTTGACTGGTTTTATTCTCAAAAATCAAGTTCTCATTTTTGTGACTGCAAGTGTCAAGATGACAGCCCCGGCCTCTTGATTGTGCCTTAGATTTATAAACAATACAAAATTAATCCCATCCACCACAACTGGATTTCTGTAGTGGTTCGTAGATACAGTATTAAAAAGTCAAACAACATCACCACATCTTACCACATAGAGTCGCTCCAGGCTGACATTCATCATCTGATAATGAAGACATCCTGAAATACAACAGAAGAGATGAGAATCATTACATTACGTTACATTTAATCCATGTGACTCTTCCTACACTTGAAATGTTATATAAAATATACCATATAAATAAAGATGTTTTATATTTCTGTATTGTTATTTAGGTATTGTTTTATCACAAAACCTTTGAAGACAATTGTGAACAGCTAAATAACAGCTAATAACAGCAGATTAGCAGGGCAGTAATAGTTGTGAAAACCATTTTGAGTCAAAAATAGAAGAATGGTAACATGACTCTTACAGGTGATCAGTGTAAGACGGCGTCTGGGCAAACAGTGACACGTGTAACTGAGACCAGGAACCTCAGACACCGTCTGATGGTGCCAAACCTTTGTTGGCTTCCAACTGGCAATCCAAATAAATTTCAAATAAATTCTCACAGCCATATGATTTATATTTTACTTCCTCCTCAGTTTCTGATGTGGACCCAGCAAATGTCGACTCCACATTTTCAGAGGCATGAAATATTTTTGGATTAAAATCTTCCAGGGTCACTTGCGCCACAGCCTACCAGTCTTTTTGTAAAGATAAAAGGATCAAATCAATGTACAGGTGATCACAGATCAAAGTGTACTCCAGGAAGAGAAATGTCACTGCAGCCTACAACCACATGACCACCCACATGCGTCAGAGTGAATGTCTCTTAACCTGTTCATCTGCATTTTTGTCTCATTAAAGCTTCTGTGATCCTACACACCCTGAGGACAAATACAGAGTGTGTGGCTCGGTATCTTCGACTGTCATACATTATAAACATCGCCAAAAGTGTTCAAGGCAAAACATTCACTGATCCTAACCCATGCCTGATCACCAAACACGTCAACCAATGTAACGGACATCAGAACCTTACCTCGCCTCCTTCACTTATGTCTTAGATCCCAAAGAAATGGTTAGATCCTGTTAGCGCGCTCTCATATTTCATCCGTGCATCTTCTCAGCTTGCTGTGTTGAAGTGTGCAATGCAGTTTGGGCGACGGTTGTGTTTGTCCGTTCAGGTGTTCATTGTCTTGTTTTTCTCAGGTGATCCGTCCAGCTCAGTGTATCAGTGCTACTCTGTTTGTCTGGCTTCCACCTTCTGTGTTTTCTTAACTCCACCCTCTTTACCTGTACCACATCCCTCTTCTTATCGCTTCACCCCCCTCCTTCCTCTTTACTCTTTCTCTCTCTCTCTCTCTAATTAGGGTACAATACAGCTCACTAAACACATTCATTCATTCATTATCAGCATTCTTGTTCTTCTTTTTTTAGGGCTGCTCCTTCACATTTTGTTCATTTCCCACCCACAAAGTTTACATGTCACCTTTTCCTTGTCCTGCCTTTCTATCCTTTGTTTAGTAAAAACTGGTCCTACTGCTTCATCTGCATCATTTTTAGCCCTTACCCTTTTGTTAAGGGCAGCTCCCCTGTAACTTGTACGACAGGCTTTTCCGTCCTTTCCAGAAATGTAATGCTGTTTTGATTGTTCGTTTCACAAACAAATACAATGAACGAGATATCCTCAAAACACAGCGCATTATTATGACATACTGAATTCAAAACTGTTTTTGTATGGACAAGAATGTTAGACAATAGAAGACATTTTTAGAATCGAATGTTTTTATCATAACTTAAAAATTCCGATAGAAACAACCCGTTTCATAATTAAATGCATGTGAATGAAAAGCCGTTTTTACGGCAGTATTAATTAATAAAATCCACTTGAGAAATACAGCTGACATTCCAGCAGCAAGGAAAACAGAAAGCAAAGTGCCACACAAATCACCAGAAGTAAGGACACAGCAGCAGTGGATCAAGGCAGCCTTCATCTCTTTCAACTTATAGCTTTGCAGTTGATTTTTCAGGTTGAGGTCCCAGCCACTTCTCCCCTGCAACAGATTGGAACATGAGAGGCTTGACTGAATGTTGAGGCTGATGTGATGCAGTAATTGGTAATAAATCAAAAATCTAGATTTATTTTATTGTGCGGTCAATTGGTACCTGGCATCTGATTAATAAAGGATATGGCTCTTAAATTAAAGTGATGTTGACACACAAACACTGAATTACGACAAATGGGGAAAAATGAGAATTTCATAGAATTCTTACACTCTGTGATTGTGAATGATGTCACAGCAAGCTTACCTAAGCAGTGGGCAAGGAGTTCAAATCTGTCAGAGCCGAAAAACATCTCTGCATTCCCATTGATGTGACACACCAGCATGGGGAAACCAAATGCCTACAAGGGGAGAGATATAAGATAGTTTATCACGCTGTAATTACTCCTTATTAATTCTACGCTGAGGAGAGAAGCTTGTCTGACTTACCCCATAATTAAGTGCATCCTGCGTCGTGCTCTTCAGCTTGTCCTTGATCTTCTGTGAGGTGGACAGCTTCAGCAGCTCTTCAATCTCACTGGCGGACAATCCTGCTTTCAGAGCTGCCTGTGTAGAAAAACACAGCAGTGTGGCGCCATCTTTAGCAAAAATTTCACCGCTCTCAAATGAAACCATGTAAACTGATTTGGTACCTCCGTCAGCGATGCCGGTTCAGTGATGTCTTTGTCTTCACTCCAGATCCTTCTCCACAGCTCTCGGGACACCTGCTCCACCTGCTGATCTCCACCTGTCGCTGTTTCTTGCACTGCGGTCACAAACCGCATTGCAGACAAAGAGCCTAGGGTATGCAAACGGAAAAAAACACTTTAAATTTGCTGCGGTTTAATTAGTTTTAGTACAATACTCAAAAGAGGATGGGCCTGTCTGTACCTTTTTTAAACATGGCCTCAAAGGGGTCAGCTGGAGACTCCATGGGAACATTAAAATACTGAGAAGAGCGTTTCAGATCCTTGCTCATGTACAAAAATCTGTTTGGGAGGAGACCAGGGGGTTTATTCCCTGCCAAAAAAAGAGAAAATATTACACAGGGCATGTTATTCCAATGTCCCAAAGGGCTTTCCAAGGCCCACACATCGACGGTTCCCTGTCCAGTCCAAAACTTTGGTTTACCTCTCCTTGAATGACATGGTATCCAATCTGACCCGTAGGTGGATCAATAATAAGTTCTACAGAGGAAGAAGAGATAAAAATGCAACACTTGAGTCCTGACGCAGTATGGATCTCAAGCCCAAAGAGAGGCGGTCAGCAAATGCCAAAAAGAATCATGGTTAATTTTGGTTGAAATGGTGAGAATCTCGCCAATCATCACTCGCCCACTGAGAGGATGCTGAGATTACAAAGAGGGGGCAGGTGTGTGTAGTGCGGTCTGTCCGTGTTGGGAGGAGGCCAGAGAAGACGTCAGCCTCAGTTTGGAGTTTGTCAAATTTGAAACATGTAATTCAGACCTACTGTGCATGAGGAATATTCAGTCAGCATAGCAGTGATAAGCAAAGGGTTTTATAACCGTTTCCCTGATGTCCAGTCTTGTTTGAGTTAATCCACTTTCCTGAGTTAGATCAAGATCATGTGGGTGCGTGATTGTAGTTTGTACCCATACAAGAACTTTGTATGCTGTGCCCACTAATGTGTGCAGTTTAGAGTGCAGTAATTTATAATCAGTTTGTTTTTTTATTCTCTTCTCATCCTGTGGAAGGATGAGCTGGTGTCTTATGGTGTTTTATGGTGTCAACAAAAGAATTCCTTTGTAATCACTACAGCTCTCTTACCTTTGTCATTAAAGTGTGTGTGTGTGTTACATGAATAAAGTGTACAACAGTTATGTAACAAAGGGAGCGCAGCTGTCTTTGTACCTGAGCCTTGCATGACTCCACCAAGAAATGCAGGGCGCAGTTTCAGATCTATATTCCAGACGTTTCTGTAGCGACACATCACCTGTAATTTATGCAAACAAACAAAGTAAAATCTAAATTTTTACACATTTGGCTTCTGTTTGCCCATCTTGAGGAAAGTCACATCAAAAAGATTACGAACCTCAAAGCCAAGCCAAGAGTACGGGGAGACCACATCATAGAACATCTCGATCACTTTCTTTGATGACATCTTTGGTTTTTTTGTGCTCGAATAAAACGCAGTTTAAAGAAAAATGGGGTACTGTGGCGTCTGAAACTCAAAAGTGTACCAAAGTTCAGCTAACCGGACGGAAGCTGACGGCTGCTCCTCATTCAAATCAGTTCAGACCAGACACATTACATATCATCGTGACGAGTCAAACACGTAAAAAAATACCAGACAGGGCGCACCTAGTTTTGATCGAGTGGTATTTTGTTAAATTTAACGTACTGCCTCTCCTCTTCCTGCTCTTCTTTTACTCGTCGAACTGTCTTGTACATTACGAATTGCAATACTGCCCTCTAGAGTCAGAAATACGCACTGCGAGTGGGGCCCTCTGTTGTTTCATTTAGGGTTTGTTGATCACTATGGCGATATGGTGGTAGATATATTCAAGCATTACAAATTTGAGAACAAACTTTCGGCAGTGCAATCCAAACATATCATAATTAGGAACAAAAAGTAGTTTTGAAGATTAAATATGAATAATTAACCAAAGTATAAACGCATATTCACTTTAGACAAGCACAACATTCTCCTTATATTCACACAAATAAGTGTAACCACCTCAGATGAAAGTATCTTTTAATTAATGGAGACATAATTTAACATTTTATTTTAGCAGTTCTTCAAAGTTTTTATGTTATTCTTCTCACTGAAATACATTGGAAAGATTTCCAACAATCTACTATCACGTCTGTGATGGTATTATAATAATAATATTCACAGGAATAGTATTTACTTTTACACTCTTTTTACATACAAGTCAACCAGACTCAAGAAGTAACCTTCTAGGCCTTTTTCTATGAGTATATTAATGTTTACAATCTATATATCAATAACCAATAATCCTTTCATGTGTCCTCCTGAGGGATTGCTTGGTCTTTGAGTTCACCTTGTACCACAAAGTCATTGAGAGTCAGCAGAGATCCTGGAGATTTGTCACTGAAATCAAGACAAAACAGTTAACCGTACCTCCTCGGCTCGTTCATTAGACCAAAATTAGTTTTAATATCATAGGTCTTACCTCTCTCCATCTTTTTCACACACCTGAAAATGAAGACAGGAATACTAGCTCAAGAAGGTTAATTCAGACTATTCATCCCATCAGTCTCCCCCTTTGTTTTGATTGTTTGTTTTTACCTTGGCTTTTTGTGTTGCAGTGCCACCAATCTTCTTTGGGACCCCAAGAGTCTCAAAGGAATGGCTTCGCACTCTGATGGCTCTCTGATGGTAGAGATTAAGAAATAGAAGTGTAAAGTCAAACCATTTAAGTCAAACAGGATGCAGTTTCTGAATCCCGAAAGGTGGCATTTATATTCACCTTGAAATTTTCAATGAAACCACCACTCCCCTCAGACACACCCCTAACACCATAAGACAGAGCAGGATCCCCCATCATGCACTGGGAACGGGTGGAGAGTTCGGTTTGCAAACTCTCTAAGAGTGATGAACGAGTACGTAGCTACGTCAGAGAAATCAGAGGATAAATTCTTACATAGATGACGATCATAGATAATAAATATAACTCATCTTTCGTTTGTCCGTCTACCTCCAGTCTGCTGAATTGTTCAGCCTTGTAGCAAGAGACTTCTGCATTGATGAGCTTGGTCAGAAGGAAATCCCTGAGCAGAGAATGCTGAAAACGGACACAGCAGACCAACATTTTATCTGGACCTTTTGTAGTCCCAAAAGATGGTATGAATTCATTTTCTGACTCTGTGTAATGCTGTGTAACTATTTTGAATTATTATGACATTAAAGACGTGCGTAGTGATCTATATTCTCCAATTTTTTCATGTAAATAGACTAAGTGGCATTTGTTCATCTTGGTATTGTTACGTACATCTGTGAAAATGGGAGGATCTGGAAGGGGTGGACCAAAAGGAGGAACATCTTCTCGGGCTGTGACAGAAACCTAGGAAGAGTGGAACCTTTTTTAGAGCAATATCCCAGTTGTCTACTCTGATTTGACCTGATTGGTGTAGGGACAATATTCTGATCCTCACTCACCTGGTACGCAGCTCCACCTGTCTCCTCCTCCACCCTCTGAATCCTGCGGACCACCAGGAAACAATGCAGGAAATGAGACTTGATAGCGTCAGACAAAAAGGGGGTGTGACCCTCCTGGTAGACCAAGGCTACAATGTCATTCCCAACGTGTCTTTTTCTTTGTAACTGGTGAGAGGAAAGAGAATTGAAAGTCCAACAGTAGCAAGTAAATTTCCAAATTGACAAGTTCCAAAATTGAGAAATAAAGTCCCGGAATAGACTGACCTGCTGCGGGTCACCTTCTGTGAAAGGCAGTTTAGTTGAGACATGGAACATGATTTCTCTCCCATGAAAGGAGGTGAAGAGTGCTTCACTTCCTGTCTGACCATGACACACATCCAGACCTCCTCTGAATCTGAATAAACAGAAGTTGTGTGATACCGAGCTCCATTTGTGTCATTTCTCTAAACAAGCATCAACATGGTGTACTTTACCCAGCGAAGCCATGCAGGAGAACTGTCTCCCCCAAAATAGACAGAAACGTTTTAAAGTCCTCACTTTCCTCGTTGTTACTGAGTATGTCCTCCTCACTGAGCTAGGAGGGAATGATATTCATAAAGGTATGGTGTCATAATTCAGCCTCTTGATGAATGCAGAAAATTCATTACCAATACAAAATTCTTTACCTGTCCATCCTTTTGGTACAAAATGCCAAACTTGAAATTAGGAGACAATCTGTGTTCATCAAATGTTGTTATGAGATCTGGAGCCTGAAGAACAGTCAAGCATTGGAAAGAAATAATTTTTACGTTCATTTCATCCAGAAATACTTAAATACGAAAAGTAATACTTAATACTGATTATATAGCATTACTTGCAGTAATACACGATAAAGATCTCATACATTTAAAGATTTGCTGGTAATTTATGTCGACACGGGGTCAAGATTTTACACCAATCAGGTCTACAGGCCTGTGCTAAACAAAAAAATCTCTAAAAGATGCTCTAAATGGTGTTTTAGGATTATTTAGCTACAGGTATACAAATACCATTGCTTCGGACAGACTTTTCCAATGACACTTTACTCTTAAACATCTATATTTTAATGTGAAATTGTCATGATAATGTTGTAATCGCTGGTCACTGTATGGAGAAATTGTACCCAAAGAAAGCTGATTCGATAGGGATCCATTTTAAGGCCTATGAGTCCGGTGAGTGAATGCCAAATCTCTCCCTAATACTCCAAACTGTTACATCTTATTAAGTCACCACCATACGATTAAGAGAATATGCAAAGGAATTACCTTGAGATAGCTGACCACTTCAAACCGTGACACGGTAACTTTGTCACAAAGCATCTAAAAACAATAACAGCAACTCTATGATATGATAAAAATACGTATTGATGAATTGTTCATTGTTTATATGGAGAACATACAGGGCGATACCTTTGCTAACTCAACAGCAGAAGGGACGTTTGGGAAAACAGACGCAGAGAAAATTCCATGTAGAGAGCATTCCTTCATTCTGGGAATTACAAACATTATTTTTTTGTGGTTTCCTGTGTTGCAATATTGCTGTGTATGCTGAGACAGATGGTGAGGAAGACAAAAAAAATGAAGCTTTAATTTTTTTTTTAATACTAAAAGTCACAACCTTAGTATCACCCGTAGCTTGTTCCCCTCTTCCTCCAAGCACACTGACAGAACCAGCGGTCCCAAGAAGGGATCCACTGCTGTGAACGAGTGATGGTACTGAGAAGGAAAAAAAGAGGATGAAGTCAAACTGCCGAGCCAGATGACATATTTCCCTGAGAGTCAAAAGGATTCATTTGAAACTGAGAATGGAAAATAACAACAACTCGGTAAGGCCTACTAACTCTTGAGCGGAAGACCTCGTGGTAGACTTTGGCTTCAGCGTCTCTCTCCATGATGTCATAGCTCTCTGAGTCGAGGCTGTAGTGGGAAGAGGAGGGACTCTCATCAACACACCTGTCCAGAGGGGGGTCTACCCAGTAGCCTCCCGACTTTGGTGGCAGGATGAGTGGCAGTCCTCCACCTATTGTTAAAAGCTGAGACTAAAATAGACCCAAAGCAGAATGATGAGGGCTTGCCCTTTCATGGTATGCTGAAAACTTTTTTCATTGTTTTGGGATAACAAATGCTATAATGATCAACGAAAGGTCAGTTTGAACAGGGTTTGTGGCCACATGTACAATTTTAGTCTCGGATTGACGACTAACCTTCAGAGGTAAAGGGAATTCACATCTCTGCTCATCGATCCTGCTTCCCTGAGCGACACAAACAGTTTTGATTATAAACCCATGTCACAGGATGCACACGCATAGGACCGAACATAGCATAATCTCACCTGCAGTTTCTCTATGATTTCAAACAGCTCTGTCACCTTTTACGAACAACAGGCAGCACAAAGGAATTTGAGGAAGAGTGAGACAGAGAAGGGGAAGCAGGAAGACAGACAGGAAGAGACAATCACAAATAGAAATTGGTTTACTACTGTGATGAGACCAAGCGCTTAGAAACACAGGACTGAACGTATGTGATTCAAAAGAGAAAACAGCCAGAATGCTGAAAAGACAATAATGTCACCCTGTGGTTGCTGCTGGCAGAGAGGAAACGTTTGTTCTCACTGGAAGGAGAATCCAGGATTTCAAGTATGTTGTCTTGTGCAGATTCAGGTCTGTAGCAATAGGTTGATTTACACAAGAGAGAGGCACAATTCAGCCTCATACTCATACTCATAAACACAAGTGGGAGACATAAAAAAAGAAGAACATAAATCCTCACCTTGTTTCATCCCCACATGTGAATCTGTCCACACTGTAAACAATGACCAGAGAACTACTCAGAGAGAAAAAAAACAACGAACTGGCTGGTAGTAGCTAAAACAATCTATCTAGCTACCAAAATAAAACTTGTAGGAGATGATCAATTGCAAAGTGCTAATCTAATATGTCTTTACTCACCCTCCATATGCACCGAAAGTGAAGCTTCTCTTTCTGGAGCAGAACATTTCAGTCCTCTTTTCTCTCTCCATGGCTTTGGAATCACTGTCCATTTTTCTACATGCCAGTTTGTCACGGAGTCAATCAGATCTGGCTAAGGTTGAATTAATTCACTCTATCATTCTGCCACTCCTCCTACCTCTCTGCCCCCTGCCTCTCACTCATTTAAGCTTCCTCTTCCTCCCTCTACCCTGCTGGCAGCCAGACAGGCAGCATTAACCCCCTCTTAGTCACAGGTGTGACAAATGGCAGGGAACACAACTCTTGACATGAAATGCATGCGGTCAGGCTGCCTCACCTCATCGATCGCCACGCTCCAGTGCACACTTGTAGTGGTTTCTTGGGCCGGCTGAGCATAAACAGTGACTTGTAAATAAATAAAGAAATGCGTGAGACATTTTCTCCCGGACCTGTTACCCTTTGAGTCAGTAAGAATCATCAATTATTGACAGCACACACAGTGAGGGTGAGGAGGAAGACAGCAGGGGAGAGTGAAGTAGACCTGAGGATCGGTGGAGGCGAGACAGTGAAAAAAAATGTGTGTCTGTGTGTGAGAGAGAGGGACAGAGGGAGAGAGAAAGAGAGAGAGGGAGAGCCAGAGTGAAAGAGAGAGAGATCAATTATCAATAACAAATCTCAGATATCGAGTGATGGAAGAAGATTATAAATACAGCCCAGATTTAGAACACACACAGACCTGTTTGACCATCCAGAATGTTTTTAGGTATTAGAGTGACATATCACCATTGAGGATCCGATAGGTGCATTAAGGAAGAGCAGAGGGATAGGACACATGTCCAGTGCCCTTTTATGGGGATAGAGTTCATGTATTGACCCAAATCGAGGACCCTGAATCAGGGATTGTACATTCTGATGAGGCTCTAACTTGTATATTCTAGCAGCCTATGAGATTGGATGGTTTGGGCCACTCACAATGCTACAACACACTGATGGCATTTACATATATTGAATTTCGCTCCAACTTCAAACTGCATCCAGATGACATACAAGGCATGCAGGCATTATATGAAAAGCCAGAGAAAAAAACACACCCAGGAATCCAAGGCAGCCAATACCAGTAGGAACAACTCCACACCCTTGAAAGGCCCCCTTGGATGAAGTTATGATGGATCTTTTACATAAGACGTATTTCTTCAGTATTCACCAGTTGTGGCTACAACACACCCATCTTGATCTAAGTGTTGTGGAAGGACATGTCAGGCAGCCTGTACCCTCTCTGTTGACTGGCAAATCTTATTCTCTGAAAGGTGACAAAATGTCAGGATAAAACTTGACCATGGTTTCCCAAAAATCTATTTCAGCATCCTGATCTGATAGCATCTGTCAATATCTTGATCTGATCTTTTTCAAAAGCAAAAGTAAAATTGAGAACGGTATTGAGTATTGAAAAACGGCAGAGAAAGTCTACAACTTATACATTGAAAGTTACACTGGATGCAGTGTAACATTAACATTAACATTAACATTAACATTAACATTAACATTAACCTTTACACCACCAGGGGTTGCCAGAGAGTCGACATAAATCTTTCCTACAAACAGTGAGAGCTCCTCATTTCTTTGGACAGTACGAATGATTAAAAACACGTTCACATCATTACACATTACTTCCTCCAGGAAGTTCATGTTGTTGGTTATGTTTGTCTGTCTGTCTGTTAGTAGCATATCTCAAAAACTTTTACTCTTTACACTTTTACTTTAGGGCCTGTAATTTTCCAACCACTGGTCATACAACTAAAATGCTTTTCGACATTTGCAGTCACTACATATGCAACAAAAAATAAAATCTCAAAATGAATGATAGAATGAACGTATGTTTGTTTGTAAAAGTGGGGGAAGCGTGATCAATGGTTGCGATGGGCATAATAACTCTGAAACAACTGCAACAACATAATACAAGTGGAATGAAATCTAGCAAATCAGATTTTTTTTTTTTGCCTTAATAACAATGAATATTTTCGAATAACTTTTACAAAACTGAAAGATGATGAATTCTGGAAAATGTGGATTAAGAGGAAAGTTGCAAAAAATTGCAATAACACGGGAAATCTGAAAATAATTGTGGCGTTATCATTTCCACATTTCTTTTCAAGCCAATGAGAGGCCATTCTGTTCTTATTAAGTGGCCGATTGTTTATTTCTGCCCTCTGAGTGCTTCTTATCAATTGGTTACATATTTACAGAAATCAGATTCAAATTCAAAATGCTCTTCAATCCAGTGTTTTACAGTAGTTGGGCAGTCGTGGGCACCACCTACAAGAAGCTAGTTGATACGACACTTGAAACGCCTATCAAATTTTCCCACGCTTTCATTGGCCATGCTCCAAAACAGCGACCTCTGTAGCCCCGCCTTTCAAATTGCTATTGCTGAACTCATTGCCGCGCGGAAGTTTGTAGATAGAGAATGTGGATTATTTGTGTGAAATTGTGAAAAATACATCGACTTTTTGCTCTACCATTATCCTCACTCTGGTATTCTGCAACACAAAAATCACACCGGACCGGTAAGACAAATGTGTGGAAAGCGAAACGTTTCGCTAACTTTAATGCAGGTTCGAAAAGCCTCTCCGAAGTGAGATAGCTAGCTAGTTAGCAATAGTTATTAGCTAAACAATGTTTCACTATGAACATAAATTACCGTATTTTGTGTAGCCATGTCACTCTAATGTGATAAACGCACGTAGATGTGGCTAATTACGCGGTGTATCTAATTGGTATAACCGTGTAAAAATAGACTGACAACATTGCGTGTGTCGTAGTACTAGTGTGTGGTCTAATTCTGACGTGCCCGTTCGAGCAGCAATAATAATAGTAAAGCGTACAGAGATGCTGATTGCTTATGTCTTAGTGCATAACTTTCCCTTGACACAGCATATCTAACGTTACAGATGCATTGTTGTTGGCACAGCCTGTCAGTTTGACTTTGGTCTGTCCTATGCTGTTGTGTGCTGGAGGTTCATGTCTCCTGTCCTCTGCTTGTCTTCAGCCTGCCTTTGGGAGCAACATGCTGGAGTGTGGAATGCTGAAGAGAGATAGACTAGCTCTCAAGAAGCATTCTGTGAGCCTCCTCAAAGACATGGTGGTGGATGAGATCCTCATTCGGTCACTCGTGTCAGATGACATCCTCACTGAGGGCATGGCAGATGATATTATGGTACTTGGATAATGGTCTCTCAAATGTAATGTATATACATCGGGTCAGTGGGTGTAAGACTCAACTGTATGTGTTATTGGTTGACACATCTTAAACAGTAATTTATGTCTTCTACCAACATCTTGATTGGGAAGTACACCTGCCTTAGCTGCTGTTAATGGTGCATTTTAATTTATGTCAGGGGCAACGCCATGGTGGATTACAATCAGTGTAATGCACAGTGTAATGGATCAATGAGTGCCGTCATCAATTCTTTACAGTGATTTTTCATTCAGACTTGGCCTTGGGCTTTTGTTTAAAGAGAGTGGTATTTGGAATAGACACTCAGAGTTCAAGGTTTAAATCACACAGAAATTGAATCTGATGGCGTTGGTGGTCTGCGTACAATTTCTTTTTTTTTCTTTTTTTACAGTGACTTGGAAAAACCTTTCCCCAAACTCCTGCTGATCACCTCTGGCTTTTGTTATTGTTATGTTTTAATCACGCATTTAATTAAGAGAATTGGATGTCATAATTGCATTGAGCAATGCAAGTCTCTGTTGGTGTGCTCTCTTTGAATCAATATGAGAATGAACCTTTCTGCAGACTTCGCCAGTATAAAAGCAGAATGCCACCTTTTTAATTCACTTTTGAGGAGTGGTCCACAAAATCAAATTAAACTGAAATGAAATAAACACTGTTTGTCCTGACCACTGGCTTAAAAATGCCCCACTATTGCACAGAAAAAGGCAATTTGTTGGACAACATATTGGTAGGACCAGGTGTTGTTTGCCCATATACTACGAGTTTTAACTTTTGACTTTTCAACACAGAGGCCACTTGTTTGACAGTGTCACATGAAGTGCTTTATTGATTGGTGTTTGGCACTCAAACCTGTGGTTAATCTTGGGGTCAAGTTTAAGTTTTTAGTCCAGGACAGAAGACTGTAAGATTGGGTTTAGTCACATAAAAATCTGTATACTTTGAAATGCTGGACATTCAAGACTTTGTTTTATGTAAATTAATCTATGTTAGGGTTGTAGCTAATGATTATTCAATGAATGTCAAAAATTGATTATATTATGTCAACTAACATGTTGAGAGTTAATAATACTTTACACAAAGTTATTGTGCAAATTACAGATTTTAAATGACATATATTTACAATTATACTTTTAAAGTGCTATTATATTTCTTCTAATCCGATCTACTCTAGGCTGAGAAAACCTCTCAAAAGCGTAATGGGATCTTACTGCAACTCCTACCAAAGCGAGGACCCAGAGCCTTCAGCATTTTCTGCACAGCGCTCGAAGACACTAAGCAGGAGCACCTGTGTGTCCTCCTCACACAATCACCAGAGAAAGATGGCAAAGAGAAACGTGGAGAGGTGAGGAAACACATTGTCTACTATCATCACATCAGCACAAACCTAACACTACCGGACCTAGTGAAGTTAGGAGTTGTTTTCTCAGAGTTTTGAGCCTGAGGCAGAATCAATAACTGAAGCAGGGCAACTGGTCATGCAGGCAACAGAGAGGAGCTGGGCAGGGAGCAAAGTGCATATAGTCCCTCAAGAAGAGTTATTATTGACTTTGATATCGCTGACAATGTCATGAAACTGAGGACTTAAGACGGTCAGGAGATAATTATGTAATGAAATACACAATATATCCTTTTCACCAGATTCAATAATTTCAGTTGATCAGAAGTGTAGAAAAAAGTTGCTCCTATATAAAAGATATGGTTCTTTGCTGATTCTTTCAGTAAACAAGATCAGAAGAGTGGACTGAGTAACACTACATCAAACTCTGAGGCTGAGTTGCCAATATCCTCCTGTATTTGGACACAGTGTTCAGGGTACCAAGCAGGGAAAAGGACAGGAACAAAGAGAGAGCAGAGAGGTAGAGAGAAAACACATTCATCTCTTAGATAGCCAGATGGCCTACAGAGGTAGAAAGACAGCAGGCAGGACAGTCCCTCGGAAAGTCATGGATGAGCCTGTCCTGTTACCTCAGCAAACAACAGCTGCCACACCAAAAAATCCTTTATGATCTGACTACTTTGTTTTGGATCCTTCAGCTTATATGTTATAGATACTAACAGGGGCATGCTTTTGAATTTCAGATGTTTTTCTTCCCACTTTCCACTCCAGAGGAAATTCCTGCCAAGAGAGCAAGGACACAGGGTGAGTGGTTCTAGATAATGGTCTACTTTCAGGATAAGATAGCTTTTTGTTAGTTTTGTCAATATTTTTTTATGTCAATATTTTTCGGTTTCCTGGGAGACGCAGGGTGGGGTCTTGGGAAAGGTGTATTGCGGTCCTAGTTGATGAGATAGGTGAACAAATAAAAAAAAAAAAAAAGACATAATTAAACGTTTCTTTTAAGAAGCTGTTAAGCTTTAGCTGCGTGAACTATTTATTACATAATCCTGTCCTGACGAGTGAGGTGTTCGTGTTGCTGTCGTCTTTACCTTTGAGTGCCACGCCCTCGCAGTGACTCACTCACAACCTCTTAGTGCAGTTTATTTGTTGTTGTTAGTAAGACTCAATGAACAGAATTTTGTTTGTGTTTGTGTGTGTGCGTGTGTGTTTTTTGCTGTCTGCTCCAGAATCTATGGAGATGAGTTTGGATGCTGATAGTCCCATCAACACTCCTGTACTGCCCTGTGGTCCTGACTTCTACCTCTCGCACTGTCAGCAGGTAAAATATCTCAGTTGGCCTGGTTAGATAAACATTTTTGCAGAAACCTGGTGGATTTTATGAATATTTCTGAAAAGCTAAAACTTTTTTTATGATTTTCTTTCCTATGCTTGTTCTTTTTTTCCTCGTACACCCACTCCAGTCATACAGAATGAGCTCATCCCCTCGTGGTTTTGCCTTAGTGATCAGTAATGTGACCTTTGATCCTTGTGCTACCACTGAGCTTGACCCTAGGAAGGGAGGTGAGGTGGATGACGAGGTTCTTAGGAAGGTCTTCACAGAGATGGACTACATGGTTTCTGTCAAAAGAGACCTCACTGCTCAGGTAACAAACACAAACACACATTTGATGAACCAGCTGACTTGTTCTACTGACAAATGTAGTAAAAGAAAGTTGCAAAAGAGAGACGGCGGAGCATTGTTGTTTCACCGTTGTTTGACATTGAAATTTGGGTTAATATAGTGCAATGGTTATGTCTTACTGTTTTGGCAGGAAATGAAGGCGTGCATTGAGACATTTTGCAGAAAGCCAGACCACCGGACCATGGACAGCTGTGTCGTGTGTCTACTCTCTCATGGAGTGGAAGGAGCCATATATGGCACAGACGGGCAGCTCCTGCAGGTTTGTTTGCTGTTAAGTTTGTGCATGTGTCATCAAGTAAGAAAGATGCAACCCCTATTCAGACATTTTAATCTTGATCCATTTCAGCTGGACTGGGTATTTCAGGCCTTTGACAATGCCCACTGCCCTTTGCTACAGAACAAACCAAAGATGTTTTTCATCCAGGCTTGCAGAGGAGGTTTGTATCTTTATTAACATCTTTACACTCTGCATTGTTTATTCTGTTAACACATATAAATATAGGCTCTTATGTGATGTGTGCATGCAGGCTTTTTCTTAGTTATATTTGTTTTATTGAGCAGTTCCAGATCATTTATCAACATTGATACATTTGTAAGCCACAGTAGCTTAAATATGTTTGTTAGGTTGTAAGCCCACATATCTGACCAAGCCCACCTCAGGCCTACCTAAGCTCAGATTGATGAGAAGCTCAGCATAGAACTACTGTTGTCAACCTGTGAAGAAGCAACTTCAAATAGTCGAGGCAGCTGAGGATGTTCTCTCTGGATCGTCTACCTGTGGAAGTGCTTGGATATGTCATGTGTGCAGGCATATGTCATCCAGAAAGATCATATGTCCTGACTTGCATGAGTGGTTGCAGAACACATTGTGGAAAAGGCAGAGTTTTAACTGTATTCCATAAACAGCTAAAGTTGGTGGATTTTTACATCGCCTCAAAGATACTTGTGTTCAGTCCCCTTCACTGTGTCCTCGTGGACTGCACACATTTCTAATGAGTGGCTCATGTTAAAGCACTTTGGGAAATTCTCATGACTCTGCTGCATCCTGAAACAACAGCCAAGCAGGAGACTAAGTAAATGCCAGCTTGTCCCTCCATGAGTCAAATGCCATCTGTTGTCACATTCCTGGCCACTGGGGCAGGTACACCAGCAAAAGACACAGCTGTCTTCAGCCATGTTGCCCTTGGTGAATTTAATACTGATACCATATTATACCACCAGTACCTGGTCTGTAAAAGAAAGCAGTAGTATTGCTATATAGTAATACTCACTAAAGATGTAATTCACTCGTGACATCTAAGCAAGGACTCTGTGCTAATTAGTCTGTCTCTCAGTGATTGAGGTTATGGCCTGACTACACCTGATGACACCCTTGACAAATCCTCAGCCCTCTCAGGAGCAATCATAATTACTGTCACACACTCCTTCACTTCACTTCACTCAAGCACAGAGCCGACCATCAGTGTGCCACTCAAAGTCCATTAGATATGCTTAAGCACAGTATGCAGAAATGTCCTGCTAACAGTTTAAGTCTAAACCAACCACATTATTTACTGTGTGAAAATGGTATGAATTTTTTAGAAAGGTTAAACTATGTTATTGCGGGATCATTATGCTGACAGGCATGGATATTTTTTTGACAAAAATCCAACACGTTACTCAGTAAATTACAAAGTAATTGACCTCTACAAATTAGTATGAGGTTATGGAAATATTTTGGAATTTATTGAATTCCCAGTTTTTGTTTTCTGTTGTCATTCCTATCATTCAACGGCTTTGGAAAAAAAAGTGCACCAGTCCTCCCTCCTGGTCCTTTGGCCCGATCAGATTCTGGTCTGCAAATGATAAATGGACTGCATTTATAAAGCGCTTTTATCCAAAGCGCTGTACAATGTTTGCCTCTCATTCACCCATTCATACACTCATTCACACACTGACAGCCCGGGTAACCATGTGAAGCCACTTGCTAGTCGGGAGCAATTCGGGGACCTAGTTCAGGGACCTTCGACATGGACAGGGCGGGGGGATTGAACCGGCAACCCTTTGATCACTCGGCACTCACCTAATCCACGCCGGCTCCAAGCCTTTTATGTTGAAGCAAGGATGTTTCACTACGCTGACCAACATGAGTCGGCACGCAAAGCCAGTTATAAAGCAGTTTGGATTAACCATATACCTAAGGGGATGCAATGAATTTAAGAAGGGATTTGTGAAAGGTTTCCTTTTTTATTTTTTATTAGGAAAAATCCTCCTTATAATAAAAATCTAATAAAATTGTCCGTATAATGAATGTAGTTGATGATTATAGATTCTATTATTCAGCTCCAGGATTATTGCAGAGCTACAGACGGGATCATGGGCTTACATGAGCATACACTTATTGTATTGTTGTATTTCACAGGAAATCAGTTAAACTGTATACATGTAAGAGTTCCTTTTTATACATCGTCTCTCTCGTGTGCAGAGGAAATGGACTGTGGAGTAGAGCAGATCGATGGGCCGGCAAGGACGTGCTCACCCAGCTGTGAACAGCTGGACGCAGGAAGGGAAGGAGAGGGCACCACGGGTTCTAGACAGGGAAGGGAGATGGGCAGGACAAAGATAAAACTACCCCAACGATCTGACATGATCTGTGGCTATGCATCGCTCAAAGGTCAGAAAATTCGTAAGTGTTTGTGTTTTTTATCATTCTGTGAGGATGTGAATATATATGCATGAATGAAATAGGGACACACAAAATGGGTGGAAATGTGCAATATACAATAAATTGGAAGTCAGAGATTTAGGTTAGCGCATGAGTACTGTGTGTGAAGATGGAGTGTTTATGCACCATCCTTCCCACTCTGTACAAACATATGCAGACAGGACTTGAATGAACACAATATAAAATATAAAATGACTTAAAACTATTCTTTAGAATCTGTTATTCACTCGAGGCCTGATTTACTAAAGGTTTGCATGTGTAGAAACTTGATATCACCCGCAAACAAATGTGCCAGCTGATGTACTAAATCTGTGAACTGAGTCTTTCAAATGCAAAATAACGTGCCTTGTCCAATTTGTATGTTTGCCTTAATAAATATGCAGTATGGGGTATTTCCACCGTAGTGTGCAAAATACTGGGAGAAGAAAATGCAAATAGGTTAATTTAGCACACACGTGATTTACCAAGGCTGACAGTACCTTCAGTGATGGGGACTGTGTCTGTATGTAATTCGTTTGAAGAGAAGTTGCTAATTGGGCCAGTGTTGCGTACAGACGGCTGCTGTTATTGTGGTGAGCGCAAGGAAAGAATACACAGAGAATCGAAAGGAGTCGCGCAATATCTGCTGTGACAAAACTACTGGCAACTCTGCATTTCCTTGCGTCTGTGTCATTCTACCGTACTGTAGTTTTTATTGCCGGGATCTCTCAAAGCGCTGACGGTCTTTCTGTTTTCCGTCCAAACTCTCATTGTCGGAAACCATTAAAACACACAAAACCCTAATTTAAATACAGCTTTTTCCAACCTCTTTGCACCTGTTGTGCAACTAGTCTTAGTTGATCACCCACAAACGTTCAGTCTGTTCTCTTTATTTGGGATCTTAGTAAATCAGGCCCCATGACTCACAGGCTGTCCCAGGTGGTGCTCGGGCTCTGTTCTCCAGAGGGGTGGGATGTCCATGATCAGTTTTAAGTTGGAGTCCGGGTTAATGAAATGAATTATCAGACTTATGTTCTAATATCTCTCTTATCCCAATGACAAATATGCTCCAGTAAGAAAGAATAAATTCTACTATGATGAACTGTTTGTATGTGGTTTTTGTTACGTAAATACCAAAAGCAAACATGTGTGGCATAATGATGCAGTTTTTAATGTTTCAACCCTCCCTCCTCAAGGCACAGCCGCCATGAGGAACACAAAGCGTGGATCCTGGTTCATCCAGGAACTTAACAATGCTTTCCGTCTCCGTGCCAGAGACACACACCTTGCAGACATCCTAGTGCAGGTGAACACAAAGCAAACTCAAACTATCATACGCTTGGAGCTATCTGTAATTTTTTTATGATATTACAAGATGTTGTTTTGTCCCCCATGTCTACAGGTTAACAGGCACATCAAAGAGAGGGAGGGTTATGCCCCTGGCACTGCCCACCATCGATGCAAAGAAATGTCAGAGTTCACCAGCTCATTGTGCAAAGATCTCTACCTGTTCCCCAAGTACCAGCCTCAGTATTGACATGCAAATACTCACAGACAACCACACACACAGGCCATTCCTTGCATTAAGTCATCTCCTTACCACTAGCTCACACTCGCATTCCCTCACTGGTTCCACCACACACTCTCACATTCCTGTTTTAACTTCACATACGCATATCTCAACAGAAGATTTATTCTTTCACATTTGCTATGTAAATACTGCTATCGTTAAACTACACACACACACAGAAGCATTGGAAATCCGTAGTGGGAAGCGTATTAGCACATGGCTCATTAGGTGTATTAACGTATCTTCATGCCAGTTATAGAGTTTACTTAGAGGTCTCAGTCGTCTCTTTTAAACATGTATTTTCTACACAGATCTATTTTTGTGGCTTTTATTTTATATTACATTGTTTTTATATAAGATTTTCAAGATAAGATCCCTTGCTCTGTTTATATTTGATGTTTATTGTAAGTTGTGACCATGTCTTGTTTTGGGATTGTCACAGACAGAGGGCAGCATAGAGTGGCTTTAATTCAGTAGACGCAAAGTCATTTCACCGACTCAGCTGCAGCTCAAAATGACTTTTATTGTCTTAGTTGCAGTCAGGGATTAAATTTAGTACAGACTACTACAATGATTAAAGAGTGAAGTTGCAGCTTTGAACTGCTGATTTAAGCAGTTTTTCACATCCTCTGCCTCATGAAGAGGAGCAGGACCTACCTGAAGGGGCAGCTTTACAAAGATATTCATTGTTATATATATGTTCAGCTGGGAAAATTTTGCTTCTTAAGCTGTTAATTTTATGACAACACCCACTGATATCCTGCAGTTTATCATATCTTGTGGTGCTACGTTGGGGGGTCATACTCTTAAAGAATGAGCTCCGTCCTTAACGCCAACACTGAAGCTCAGTATTGTTTTTCCCTAAATGGGCCTCACTCATTTACTGTGAGGATAAAACATGTACATCTCATTTCTTGTTATTGTATAAAACAAAATGTGGTGTTCTACAGCAGCTTCTGCCATGAGAGAACACTCTATCAGGTAAATTTATTACCATTATGCTGCATTTACAGTATACTGTATCTCTCTGACGCCCACACACAGAAATCTTTTTTTCTGAAGCAATATGATCGATGATGTTTCCCAGAGAGACCATGGCCACGCGAGTGTATTTGGTTTCAGCAGTGTTGTAGAGAAAAAAACAGGTTATATGGGGGGAACAGTATTGATTGTTAACCATTCTGAAGTACTTGTCAGTTCACAGGTGTTTAATGTGCTCACTTTGTTTTTTAGTAATCAAATGACTTGATTATCTATATAAATCCAACCTTGTAGCCATCACAGTGTCACACTCCTTCAGTGTGAGACGCTCTGAAGGGTCAGGTTTTCTGCCAAGCTATCCTGAGGAGCAGTGTGGGGGGCCTGGAGAGATTTTATTTCTGTCAATGACAAACACTGCCAAATGCTCTTCTTTACAATAAACAGGCCATGTTTTTTAAACAAGACAATTAGCTGCGTGCTTGTGAATCTGTAAATGTTTTTGATTTTACCCAGCTTATGGGTACATTTAGGTTCATCTGCATTTGTGTGTGAGATCCCTGCATGTGTGTAGGCTGTGTGTGTGCTGTAATTTATTTGATCCTTCTTGTTGCTGTGTTTGTGTGTTGTTCCTTGTGTACAGGCTGTGCTCTTCATTCTCAGGTATAGAATAACTGTCTCCCAGCTATTCTGCTGCGCTCAGGTCTGCATGCTGTGACTGCGATGTATGTATCTGTCTCACTGCTCACCACCCAGTGATAATGTTTGTCATGTATCAAATAGAGGCCCAGCCAGCTGTCCTCAGTCATTCTCCTTTGACACACACACACACACACAGTCAGTGTGTGTGTCTTGCTGGCCTCCAATGCGCTGTGAGATTAGGCTGTTATGTGCTGGCGTGTAGACCACAAAGCGGTGTGGAGTTAAGGGGATCTGTGGTCTGTGAGTTTTTGCGGTTGTTATATGGCAGCCTTTGTCATCAGCTTGAAAGCAGGAACAAGCGGAAAAAACCACTTGTGAGTTAGAGATGTGAGGATCAGCTCTCTCTCTGAAGGGCAAACTTAGTGGTATTTTACAGCAATAACCCATCACTGAATGTTGCAGCACAGAAAACACACTGTACGAGCAGGGGCTGTAATCGAAGTTCTCCCATTTGAGCCTCCTCGTTAAGCAACATGGAGATCACTTTACTGTCACTTATGACGTGGGAGAATTTTCCACTCTGCGTTTTAGGGGTGTTACTGTGGGTGGGCGCATTCAGGGTGAGTTGTTTTTTTTTTTGTTTTGTTTTTTGCAGAGAGGACTTTCATAGCATGTGAGTGCTACGGGGATTGCCTCGCATCATTGGCTGATTAGGTGTGAACTGTCATAGGGGTGTCGAGTGCACCTTCCCGATCACGTTGCAGGGGCAGCCCTATGGGGGGTGCCCCCCAACCCCCACCCACCTCCTGTCCAAACAAGAACACTCCATCCAAAAACACACCTAAAGGCCGGCTGGCAGGGAGGGTGCTGCTAAGGGCAACAAGTGTGTGTGTGTGTGTGTGTGTGTGTGCGGGCGCGTGTGTGTATGTCATTAGGTGTCCACAGTTCTAATAAAGGAACACTCTGCGTCCTTCACTGCCTCATCAGATGGCTGCGCTCTGCTTTGTCCGCTTGTCTGAAGTTGTGTGCGTTCGTCCGTCAGTCCTGCAGTGGTGCTGGATGGCTTGCAGCCTCTGGATCGTCCGGACAACAACTTGTCTGAGAAGGACATCATCTATGGTTTCTGAATTTCTGCTTGTGGCGAGGGTGTTTGAGAATGTATTTGTTCGAGTTGATGACGCTGTGTTGATTTGACTTGGTGTTAAGGGTGTGTGTGTAGGAGAGAGTGTGTCTGTATGGTGTTACCCACGCCATTGGAAATGCTGGGGTGTCCAGCGAGGTTATTTTTGGATCAGTGACAGCGTGTCAATGGCTGCAGATGCGTCGCAAAGGAAGGCTCTGAGATACCAGCAGACCCTGGTAGGTCTCTCCCAATCTTCACCTGTCTTTCTGTTGTCCTCTCCATGTCTCCAAATCTTTTTCTTTCCCCTCTTGTCTGGTCGATCTCCCATCCATGTCCATCCCTTCGCCCGTCACTTACATTCTTTCAACCATCTTTGTTCCTCACACACTTCCACTGTTTCTCACTTCTTTGTTTTAAATGGGTTTTTCCTTCACTAACTTGGTCCCGTGACTTTTGACTGCATCTTCTCCAGTCATCCGCCCATGCCGAATCTGCTTCAGTTGTCTCAGTTTGTGCTGAATCACTCCTGTTTATCCTAATTAACTATTTAACTAGGAACGTCTCGCTTCATTTGATTTGTGCATCTTAACCGAAAAGCTTATTTTACAGGTTTTATCTATTAACAACACCGACAGGCTTCACACCGCCCACCTTATGAAACACTAAATGAAGTCGTGACATGGAGCTCATCCCTCCAATAAACCAGTCTTACTTTGCAGGCTGTCCTGAGATTTCCTGTGTGCCACCTGTTTTTGTACGCAGAATACATCTCTGGTGTGTGGAAATGTAATCTTTGCGACCCCTATCGCTGTACCCTTCGTCACCTTAAAAAACATTGCTGTTTTCATGTGTTGAAGGATATAAATACCAATATACAGAAACCCGAGAAGACAGGTTTGATGTACATGCTGAGAGATGAAGTCATGTCATGATTTCCTCTGCTTAAGCTGTTTCAATGCTCATCCAGAAACTTTCCTCCCTGCATCATCTTGAGATGTCTGCTGGTTACTGGTAGCGGCTCTTTTTTCACATTTACCCTGCTTTTATACTTTACTGAGACCTTTTTTGTGCGAAGCAGTGTGTTTATGTAGATTTTCAAACAATCTGGGATTCACAAACGTCAATTTCTGCAGAGTTGAATGGGAATTGTAAACAGAAAGTAAAGGATACATCTGCAATGAAGTTTACAGCAGGTGTGTGTGTGTGTGTGTGTGTGTTGGAGCGGGTTACTGTGTGAACAACTGAGTAAGTGAGAGGCAGTAGTGAGAGTGTCAATACCATTCCTATTGGCCTGCATCCCTGTCTCCTTTCTCTTTTCCTTGGAGGAGATGGATGATTGCCCAGAGTAACTCCCAAATCCTGCAGTCTCATGGTGCGTCTAGTTGATGGTGGGGGGATGATATAAATAAGAAATCTCAATTAATCACACTATTTAAAGGCTTATGTTTCTCTCCTAGACACATCTCAGGTGTGAAAGTGTGATGTCTTGTGTTCGAGAGGGGAAATTTAGAGCCCTAAAGTGTACGAGGAAGATGTGCATAGCAGGGTTGAGGCCTGCCAATGTGATATTACAATGCTGTTCAGTTGTTGATATGTATTGCGATTTAATATTGTATTTTGCTGCTTTTAAAAAATCTCGGTGAAGATTCCAATCTTGGTTAGACATGTCATGTCTACCAACGTTTTACATGTTTTTGATAAATAAGATTTTCAGCTTAGCATTTAAAGTCGGCAAATGTTTTTATGTCGGATCCACTCGACTTTATTTGTGCAAAATTGTAGAAATAAGAGCAATGCAATATTTAGAATATTAGCCTAATCTAAATGAACTCAAACACCTGAATCCAACAGCACGCGTTCAATACAAAACATCACATTTTTAGCTGGGCTACTTTGGCAGGGCATTCACACTAGTTGTATTGTAGTGTGTCAGGTGTCGCAGTGAAAAGGAACCGCAATGGTAATAAGGATTTTACAACATGAACGAGCAACCTGATATGCAAAGTGATTCCAGACTTTAGTTTTAAAATCACCGTGTGGCACTAAATGTGGCCCAACAACAAAATTCTGTTTGGGCGTACGACATTTATCTGCATAATTAGCTAAATATGCAACATTTTACAATTAAACTGTAATATGTTTCATCTTTGCAATTCAAGAATCGTTTGTCTCCAGAATGGCGATTCCCAACAATCTTTTTTTCTCACACCCAAGAGTATATTTGTCAATAAAGAATCCAAACAAAATGTTTTTAATCATATCTAATAAAACTGATTGCAAACAGGATATGTCAATGTAAAATTTCATAACTGCAGGTTTAACAAGCTGTAGACAGATGTCCGCTGGTGGAGTGTGCTACGACGGTATTGTGTTTTTGGTCTTAGTGCAGTTGTGTTAATTACTTCCAAGTGACACAGCTGAGCTTGACTCTTGACCTTCACATAGAGGAAGTAGCCTTTGTGGACTCGGGTCATGCTGACAGACACACATTGGCAGGGTGAAGAGGCCAGAGAGTGTGCGTGGTTTGCCTGTGTGTGTTTGTGTGTGGTCCCACTCCGCCACTGTATAGCTTGTGTGGTACGATTCACGCTTTGAATGTGGTTAAAAATGAGGTTGCAGCAAGGAGGTGCTTAAAAACAATCTGTGAGAATGTCAACACCAATGAAATGGATCTCTTAAGTCTCAAATGTTCCAGCCTACTAAGGGGATTATGTTCACCTGCCAAATCTCTCTCAGACAGGAATGACTGGGATGTAGACAATTAAGCCATTGAATTGCATATGATATTGTGGTCACTTGGTTTGTCTTTTTAATTAGAGTGACGGCCGTCATGTAATAATTAAACCTATTAGCCACTAGTTACCGGTTGAAGTCTTTGATAATATGACAAAATAGTGTCAACAAGTTGCCATTGTTGCTGTGTAAAGGTTAAAGCGCTCCATCTGTCTGTGCAACAGGCCTCCTGGGAGAGGTGGGCCAGGAAAGAGACAAACAGCATAAGACAGGGAGAGGTGTGGAGAAGTGTGTCAGTGAACATTGGGTCACACTGCTGCTAAATTTATCCACGAGTAAGGTTTCACCTCAGGGTGGGGGGTGCATGAATGGGGACGAGGGGTAGTGAGAGGAAAAGTTTTAGGCGGAAGATAGAAAGAAAAAGTTAAAGGCTAGACACGAGTGACGTCATGGGAGAGATGAGCTGAAATCTGTGTCCGGCAGATAGTTTGTATCTAGACATGCACTGGTAGTACCTACCTAGTATCTATCCATTTATGTTATCTATCTAATCTATCATCTATGTAATCTATCTATTCATCTATCTGGTGGGGAAAAAGATAATGCGTGTATCACAAACAAGAAATATGAAGTAAGTGTCGCGCAAACAGATTCCTCACTCCAAATAATAACTGTCATAAGAGTTTATCACTTTAAAAACGATTATTAAAATATATTAATATTAGGTTTACAGTGAGTGTTGTTACTGATGTTATTTGGGGTGGTTCTAAGATTACTTAAAAAGTCCTGAATCAAACAAAACTTGGATGTGTCATGGGAAGGGTACAGCCCAACTTTAATTCTGGTGCCAGTCAGAATCGAGAGATAGATCAGGGTTAGACAGGAAAATTTTCTTTCTTCAAATCAAAAGTAAAATTCTCAACTCAATAACAAAGAGTAAACAAAAACAAGTTTATTTATCTCGTGATAGATTAGGTGCACTTAAGTCCAGATCAAGCTATGAAAAAAACAAACAAACCCCAAAAACAACTACTGTTATAACAGTTAAGCATTTAAGACTACTATTATTATCAGTATTACTGTTGTTATTCTATAAGTCTTTTGGAAACAATTCATCCATGTTCACAAATATGAGCTCATACTGAACAGTGAAGAAGATGAAACGTTGTAATATATTGCAGAATGGAGTAGTTTTCAGATTATCATGCAGGACGTAACTATTTCAAAGTCTCAGCAGGTGTTATAAACAGTACATGCATTCATACCGCACCATACAGGTCAACAGCCAATAATGGGCACACACACACACATACTGAAACACCTCACACCTACAATGAATGATGCACCCTCAAATGAAGACTTGATTTTTTTGCATTTACATCTTCACATCCAGACCTGGTTGTCGTCAGATTGCTGGTCCGTGCTAAGGAGTGACTTACAGGATAGAAAAGCAGCAGCGTTCTGGTCCCAAAGGAGGCACGCACAAACCTCCTTGCTACTACTGGGTCACTAAGAAGAGCCAGTGCCCCATTTAGGCCCTGTACCTTAAAGGAAGACACTGAAGGTAAAGATGTAAGTGTTATTCATGGTCTAGCAGTATCCAATTCTATCCACAAACTCAGTCATGGTTCCCCCTCAATCAACAGGATTATACTCATATTTTGTCCGTGTGCTGTGCGGTTACATTTATGGTCCTGGAGTAAATCACTGAAATCTGCTGATCGACTGTCTGACCAGGAATCTACCCCACCGAATTAAAAGCTGCTGACAATTTATCGTCCAGTCTCAAGTGTCTGTATCAACCTCCGCTTCGTCTGTCTGTGTGTGTGTGTGTGTGTGTGTGTGTGTGTGTGTGTGTGTGTGTGAGTGTGTGTGGGGGGGGGGTGGTG